>SRQG01000219.1:0-48292 GCA_018360325.1 Claviceps aff. humidiphila group G2b | reverse complement strand
TGCCTCATGACCGGAGATCGACGGGACTTCAGGCTCCGTTGGTTCTTCAAGCAATTGAAGTTGGGATCCTGGCTCGATTTTCGTCCAGACTTTGAGGGTGTTGGCGCGGGATTTCAGGGACTTAAACCACACAGTCCATTGGGTTTGGTCGTTGAGGACAACAGGGGAGTTGGATTTCTGGGAACTCATTCTGATTATCTGTTGATGATATTTTTCGAAATTTGAATGTCGGTTTTTTTTTTTCTGTTTGTAGCGTCGAAGAGGCACTGAGACTCTTAATTGTTCAACATAATGGGGTAAAAAGTAGGTGTTCTTTGTATTGACTTGTGTGATCGTTGTTCTTTTCTTGTCACTGATCTGTCATTTCCTTGTCTAGGTACAAAATCTCCTCCATCTGGCGACCTTGGCAACACTCGGCTAAATTCGGCTATACCTCGGCGCTCACGCCACAATACCGAATATCGGACAGTATTACATACCTAGGTAGGTAATGTACCTAGGTACTGAAGTCTGACAGCCAGTATGTATGGATTATGTATGTACTTCGAATCTCGATTGTAATATATAATGTACTGTGTTACGTGTACGTGCTTACTACCGCGCCACGATCATTGCGCTCCGGGGCTGAGGGACCTCGCGTCGCTTCGGAAAAGCAGTTAGGCGGGAATTGTGACTCTGTGAGTGACGTTGCCAGTGGAATCGGTTCAGTTACGAAATAGGTAATGGCGTTGGTGGTCCCCCATCGGCCCTCCGCTACGCTCCGGGGCTGGGGGACCCCAGTGGAATCAGTGCTGTTGCCAGTGGACTTGCCAGTGGACTTGCCAGTGGACTTGCCAGTGGACTTGCCAGTGGAATCAGGTCAGTTTCCAGTGATGGACGGGGGGTTCCAGAGGTGGCCAGTGGAATGTCCAGTGGAGAGGGAACGATCCGGTGACGGAAAACGAAAAACGAAAAAACGAAAGTGTGAGAACTGTGCCAGTGGACTTCCAGTGGACTTGGCAGTGGAAGGGCCACGGCTCCAGTGGTGGGGGATCACGTGACTAAAAACGTAAATCGTGCAAATCGTGCGGACGCATTCTCCAATATAGATAGAAGTTGCCCATCATGGACTCATATCAGTCGACCCAACGGGAGTTCAAGCCAACTCAAATCTTTGGTGTCCCCGCCACAGGTTGGCATGATCCCGACGGCGAAGGTCAAGCTATTGATGCCCAGCATGGCGGCTATCAGTCGTTTTCCTTTATCAAGCACGTTTTCCTTTGACAGACTACGAATTACCTTCATCGCGGACGGTGATAGCTGATTCTAGCACATAGAATCTGGCTACATATTTGCAAAGAACAAAGGCGCCTTGTCATGGCGTCGACACTTCAACTCGCAACTTGAGTACGAAATGGTAGTTATCATACTTTAAATGGTTAGTGTGTACATATAGCAAGTGTCCCATTGTCATTGAGCGAGGTGGGACTCGCAAGAACTCCAAGAACTCCCTCGTCTCTGCTCAAATCAAAACCGAGTGGAAGAAGTTCGAAGACTTGTTTGACATATTTTACTGCATGATTTTCCCATGGACTCAAGAGTAGTACAACAAAGACGGACCGGCACAAAATATCTGGAGTTGAAACAGAAACCCAAAACTTCGGCTATATTCTCAAAGGCATAACTATGTACTGCTTCAAAATCATCCTCATCTCTCATGTGAACTCTGCAACCCCTTGTGATGAGTCGAGCAAAAGCGACCAAATCCCTGCCCCAAATGGCGCCAGAGGGTCAGAGCAACGCTAACACATCAAGAGTGGCGAAGGTCTCGAAATCATGGATGGACATTGGAGATAAAACAATTTCCTGTCGCCCAAAATTTCGCTCAAGCGCACCAGACAGTGCCGCCATTCTCACAGGAAGTGGTTCCTTTATCGTTCTTCGAAGTAACAGTAACTTGTCGCCAGGTATTAAAGTATGGAGTTTTAGCGTCAACGCACTATACAACCCAGGGATGTCAGCACTCTTCCATCGTATGTGTCATGCTTTAAATGCTTTATGATGTCTTACACAGTATGAGTTTTCGGCTTGTGCCTCGCATCCTTTGTCACCGGCGGTTCCGTGGTTGCACCAGCGGCCTTCAGGGTAGGCCTTGTAACCTGGGGGAGGCACCCAGTTGTCGCCATCGTCGTCGTAAGAGGCAGCGGAAGCAACCGCGGCGGCGGCGACCATCAAAAGGGCTGAAATGACCTTCATGTTGTATGTTTGATGTGATGTTGGACGGTTAGGGGAAAGGATTGCGTTAACTGGCTGACGGATGATGTTTGGCAGAGTGCGTCAGCTCCTCTTTATTATATACCTTGAGGTAAAAAGGTTCGGCTCGAAATGTCGGGGAAGGGTTTCGGAACACGGACTTGTATGGATTCCCTGGTCGATTATGCAGAACGCCTGATCTTTTAGCGTCTACATCCTGAATCAGGCTATTCATGTTTGACGTTGCGCACGTTTTGTTCTCGAAGCAGCGCGTTGAAGATACTCCGTACATACTAGATACATAGGTACGTAGTACATGTACCTAGGTGTGTCTTTGGCGGTCTCATCATTGCATCCCGCCTGAATGCAAGATCCTTTGGCCCCTGCCTGCAGCCAGTGGCCACCCCTCTCCCCGCCGGCACTGGCGGCTTTGACGAAGCGGATCTAGAATGTGAAGAACGCGGTTGCCGGTCGCGCGGAGCAACTCAGCCGCAAGCGCGGTACATTGTACTGTGCCGGATAGGTACGCAGCTACTTTCGCCGCGGCCGGCCACTCCATAAAGGTGAGCTTCTACAGAGTATGTACAGAGTAGGTCATAGTCAGAAGAGAAAGGACACCAGAGATCCGAAATCTTCAAGAAACTCCCTAGAAAAAAGTAGAGGTCCCCAACCAACTTGCCTCGCGGCGTGCTCGGACGTATGTATGTACATGTTTTTCCCTTGAGGTAGGTAGTCATCGTAGTCATCAATCTCAAACTCTCAAACGGAGAGGAGACGTTTCAGGCGCGCATAGTTTCTGTCGAGTATACATATGTATGTACTCTGTACACGACTCGTGAACACCAAGAAGGCTCACGTGGTCCGTCACCGTGAAGCTAGAGGTAGGTATGTACGGACTCCGGAGCATACACGATACCTACGTGCAACGGTGCATGTACCTATCCTTCCTCCATGGCAGTCGGGACTCGGAGCCTCGGAGGCCGCGGTTACGGATATGTACATGTACCGATGTAGTTTCCGACGTTCCGTGCTTTGTGCTCGATATACTCCGTTGGCAGTTGACCCGAGGCAGCCGGATTGCTCTGCATGCCCATTGTGTCAAATGCGAGGCCCGCGAGTTTTCTCTCGTCATTAAAGGAAACGACTAAGCACAGCGAAAAGATGCGTACACAACGTGAACGGCAGTACACTACATATCAAGAAAGATTGTATATTCTCCAGAGACTATACACTAATATCTGCTCACCGAAAATCAAGCCCAGACGGTTTCCGCCAGCCAATGACCCATCCGAACGCCAAGCACCGTTCTGCCTCTTAAATTCAAAGAAAACGATAAGACCGCCAGTCTTCTTGAGAAATCCCACCCTCAACGCCATGTATGCGAAAACTGCTCATGCCTATCCTGCTGGTTCTGCGTCCAGACGAGACACGAAACTTTGAACCAAAGATCCTTCATCTGCTGTGCACGCAAATTGGTAAAAGGAGGTCAACGCGAGAAAAAAACGCAAGAAAACGAAAAAAAACGAAAAAAAAAACGAAAAAAGGGTATAAACCACTACGAAGGCGTCCCTCGCTCTTCTAATGTCTCGCCTTCGAAACTGTATAGACGCACTTCGCCATCCTCGCTGCCACTTGCCATTCTGCTGTCGCTGAGTCCCACGCATGTGACTGGCCCGGTGTGGCCCGTGAAGCTCCGCTCACACTTGCCTGACCGGGGCTCCCAGATCTTAGTCATGGAGTCGTTGGCGCCGGTGACGACACGAAGGGTGTCGCCGACGAGGCCCCAGATGCCTTCTACGTGACCAAACATACTCTTGACGCATTTTCCTGTGTTGACTTCCCACAGGCGAACGGTGTTGTCGAGCCCGCCGGTCAGCATGTAGTGAGGAGGTAGTGGTCGGTCTGTGTTATGTGTGAAGCCATAACCAAATGAAGCGCGTTCGTCTGGAGGCTGCTCGGGTGTCGAGGCTAGCGCTCCTGCCGGTGTGGGTGTCGGCGTGGTGCTTCTGTCGCTGTGTACCGAGACTGCGTCGGTCTTGTCTTCGCTGGGTAGCTCATCGGGCTCAAAGTCGGGCGGCATGAGGAGTACCTGTTGCACCTGTCCGACGTGTCCTCGGAACGTCCGGATGCATTGCTTCGAGTCAAGGTCCCACAGCTTCACCGTCATGTCGTCAGACGCGGAAAAAACTGTTCGCGATGAAGAGTCTATGCGGACGTGGTTCACCCAGTCGGTGTGTCCACGGAGAGAAAATGTTTGTTTGTTTTTGAAGCTGAATATCTTGACTGTCCTGTCGATGGAGCCCGAAGCCAGAGTGCAGCCGTCGAAATGGACTGACAAAACGCCATCAGTGTGGCATTGTAAGGTGCTGAGGCATTCACCCGTCTGCCAATTCCATATCTTGATCGTCTTGTCGAAGCTCCCGCTGATCAGCTTAGAGTCGTCGAATTGAAGAGTCCGGACCGTCGATGTGTGGCCACGGAGGGTCCGAACGACCTCGCCTGTTTCAATGTCCCAGATCTTGATGGTTGTGTCATAAGATCCCGTTGCAAGGATGTTGTGGTCGAACTGAAGGCAAGTGACGCCATTCTCATGGCCTTTGAAGGTTTTGATGGTGCACCGCCCTGTCTTCCAATTGAAGCCCACCTTATAGCGATCTCGATAGACGTCCTTCCAGGGACGAAACTTGCGCTCCGTATCCAGGTGTGATCGAGAATGGCTGGCTACGTCGAGTCGTGGTCGCTTAGCGGAAGCCTCTCCGGCACTGGACCTGGGCCGCTTAACGCAGCTGTCAGGAGATCCGGAGCTAGTTGTGAGAGCGGCTGTACTTTGTGTCTCGACTGACGGCTCCGCGTTGGTATTGTGCTCTTGGTCCTGGCGGCGGTGAGCCGACTGATGTCGGTTCCATGCCATGAGCTTCTTCTTCTCGAGTAGTGGTAAGCCCCACCCGCATTTTGTACACTTTCTATCAATATGCTGCTCGCACATCCGATGCCAGACAACGTCGTCGTCGGCTAAGCTGCTCCATCGCCGGCTGACTTGCGCAGCTTTACAAAGTGAAACGGTGTCGAGGTAGGATAGGATCTTGTAGGATAGTTCGGTAGGCAATGCGGCGAGAAAATCGATTTTGAGCTGTTCCTGGACTTCACGCGACACCGTCGATAGTTGAGGAAAGCAACATTGTGTGATGATGCCCTGCAACATGAGGTCTCGCTGCTTAGACGGCGCTGCGGAGAACAGCGACCAGACATGGGTAATGGCCTCCTGGTCAGCAGTGGGCAAGCTATTTAATTCCTGAGGCGGAGTGTTAGTACCAGAAACAGCTGGGCCAAGTAGGCCGCAAAATGCCAGACGAGGACTAAGAGCTCGTCTCACTCTCACACTCCACTTACGCTTTGGATGAAGCCCATCTTCGATTCGTCGGCCGCTCGTCTACACTTGGAGTCTGGGCTATGGCGATAGCAGAACTTGGTGTTGGGATCCTTGATGCGGGCCGAAATCGACGGGCTTGTTGAGTCGGCTTCGGTGTTGTTGCCCTTGCCGATCGGAGCGTAGAGCCCTGGAATATGCTCTTTTAGGAAGGGGCCAACAGTCTTGGCCATGAGTTCTGATGCCATTTTTTTCTTGAGTCGCGTGTTGTCTTCATCCAGTGGCCGCGTTCGATCGCAGTTGTCGCGAGACGGATGTTGCTGGGCGCTTGCTCGTTCGGTCGACAACGATAGGCTCGGTTGGGAAAGAGAAGATCTAGATGGACTGTAGTCCTGCGCAAGGGACGAAGAAGAGTCGCCCTGGTCATGGCTCAATGTCACCACAGCAGACTCATGCTGACGATTCGCGGATGCTTGCTTCATAGCGGCAGAGACAAACGGCGCGGGGGGAATCGCGCACGACACAGATACCTATAAGGTCAAGCAATCGAAGGCATGGGTCTTTCTGGTTTCAGGCGCTCGTGACTGTCGACACGGTCTGTATAAGCGATGGCGTGCTCTTCAGAGTGCAACGATCCATGAAGTAGTGCGAAGGAGTGCCGGTCAAGAGACCATCGGGATGAAGGCGAAGACTGGATAGAATGTGACGAAATCAAATTGACGGCCAAAATGGCTAGTCAGGAGTAGAGCGAACCACGAGAGGGGTCGGGACTTCAACTTTCAAGGCGCCGGGGCCCGGGTGGCGGGGCCCTGTTGTGTGGGTCCCGACAGCCAATCAAGGAAGAGAAATGGTCAGAGCACGGCTGTCGGCTCTGCTCCACTGGCAAGCCCGATAGGTACGCAGATGGAGATTGGAAGCCGATGGCATGCTGCACGCGGCAAAGCACATACCTAGTATGTAGGTACCTACAAAGGCATCGCCGTGTGAGATTGTGCCATCTTGGCTGGTCGCTCCAAGTCGGCCGGCCGACGTCGCCAGAGGGCCGACGAATGACGTGCGAACTTCGAAGTTCGAAGTGACTCCTTTGCGCTTGCTGATTGCGCCATTGTTGGCACGAGGCCGCACGACCGGAGGGGCATTCCGTCATCTGCGGCCAATGAGAAGTAAGCTCCTTGCGCGTCGAGAGAACTTCAACAACCGCGACCAGAGACAAGAGTCCCGACTCGCGACAGACTTACATATCTAAGATCTCATGCATGCAGCATGATGCGAGGTTGTTACGAGCTATTTAATGAAAATCATGCTCACATTGACCCTAGAGACCGAAGCTGTCGTCTCAATGATGCTATGGCCTGTAAGTTCTGCGTCGCGATAAATGTGATCCAAGTCGTGGGAGACGGTGCACATTAGACACTGCGATTTCGATGTTGGATCAAGCTATGATCCGTCTCTAACTCTTGGTCTCACATTCTTCGCTAAGTATGAAAAGATTTCTGAGCTTGCGCGGTGCGTAACTCGAGGCGCGTGGGTGCTTGGCGGGCTGTCACTGACTCACTGCGTCGAATTGATACAAAGGCGCGACACGTCCTAGTCGCCGCCAACCACGCACACATCCGTTGGAAATCGGAGCCCCTTTCTTGATGGACAAACCATCTAGAACCAGCTTTCAGTCCAATCGCCAGACTTCAACTTTTACGTTACATACTGGCACATGCCCCTCGATGATGCAAAAGCCTGGTTCTGCACTGTGCAGGCGCAACGGCACGAGACATGCGGACTACCGGTGGCATTACCCAGTTGATTCTGCTATGTAGGTACATACCTGTGCGTCTCAGCGTACCAGGAGAATTGGAGGTATTGGGACGAGGAGAAAGAGGCAAGCATCGAATCGATTCACTCGTGGGTGTCCTTTTCAAAAGGTTTCAATGTTCACCCACGAGTAACTTAAGACAGTGCACACGACAGCTGGCGCCAAGTGACAATGGGCGCATCAATGATCACTTGTTCACAGGCGTCTGCGCAGCCACCTCAAACACGATTGTTGCTCATCTGCATGCTTTGTGTTATCTGATGAGTATTGTTATTTATACCACCCGATAATTCTATTCATACCACCCACCATCTACTAGGTAATCCTAACCTCAACACCTAATCCCAACCATCCCAATTCCATTAGCTAACACCTAATCCTAATCACTAACCACTAAAATACTTCCTCACCATGTGAATTCACACTAATTTCTGAGTAGGTGGTATGAATAGAATTATCGGGTGGTATAAATTACAATACTCTATCTGATTTTGTTGTGCCCATAGTTCCACATACAATTCCGAAATGAAACGGCGGAATCCGCATCATGAAGCAATTCATTTGACGAATGCCGAAAACGATATCTTGTGCCCATTGGGTACTCGTTATGATTTCCGTGGGGCGGGGGTGGGTAGAATTCAGCCCTGTCTTTCCACGATACAAGTCACAAGTGCAAGTCGCCCCAGGCTCATCATACAAGTCACAAGTGCAAGTCGCCCCAGGCTCATCTTTCGTTTTTATGTACTCGAAAGCGAGGAGACGTTGTTTTGCGTACGCCATTCCGTTTGCTTAAGCAGAGCAATAGACAAAGCCGCCGTTCTCACAGTGGATGCTTCCCTCGGGGTTCCTCGAAGTAACGGTAATTTCTCTCCATATATTGAAGTATGGGTGAGGCCCCAATGTGTCAATGTAAATGCACTGAGTATTTCCACAGAGACTGTCAGCACGCGTTCATCGTTATGTTTCCTGTACAGTGTACATGTGTGTGTAAATCGGGAGCTTGTAAAGTATTCGATAGGTTGTTCAAGTCTTGATACTTACACAGTAGGTGTGGAGGCCGTTTTCCTCGCATCCGTTGTTACCGGCGGTTCCGTGGTTGCACCAGCGATATTTGGGTTGAACCTCGCGAACGCTCTTATCAGATGCTACATCTGAGTACGGGGCAGCGGAAGCGACCGAGGCGGCAAAAGCCACCGCAAGAGCAGAAAGAAGCTGCATCGTGGTAGTGTTTGGTGGTGTGTCTACTGTCGAGTGGAAGGGTGGGAAGTGGGTGACTGTCACGGTTACCACTCTAACCTTAATTTTAAATTGAAGGCGTCAGCTTCTCTCTACATACGTATTATAGACTGTTGGTTTCAAGTTTCGGGTCGGAATATTATGATGTGCCTAATCTGGGGGTGGGGGGCAATTTCTCCGTAAATTCGTGAGTTGACTGTTTAGCATCCTGGTTTCCGTTCACACTTAAAATACGGCTATATAATAAGAAGTTCACGGATTATTGTTTGTAGATACATAGTGTATTGGTTCAACTTTGACAGTGTCTCTAATGTACATTATATCGGATCATCTTTGTACTTATCTCTTGCAAACTCTCGTGACGCGTCGAGTAAACGTGGGCCGTGGCAAAGTCGTGGGCCCAGGAGGGGAACTGTGAACACAAGAAAGTTCAGACGCTAAGAATCTGAAAAGATATCGAGTTCTCAGGTCACTGAGTGTGAGAGACTCGGAAAAAAGGGAGAGAGAGAGAGAGAGAGAGACTTGTAGGTGCCTACTGCCGATACCTTTTCTTTAGCTACACCTAATTACACCGCCGTTTTCACAATTAAAATCTCCTGCCTCATTCCTCGAGATAACCGTCGCCATTCGAAAGACCTCGAAGTAAGGGGTCTGCACGTCACTGCACTGTGTAGCCCGGGACATCAGCACTCGTCCACACATGTGTATCAATCTGTACCTGTCCGTGTATATAGCAAATGCTTATTATGGAAGTCTTACGCAGTAGGTGTGGAGGCCGTTGGCCTCGCATCCGCCGTTGCCTTGGGTTCCGTGGTTGCACCATTGAGGGTGATAAACAGGTCCTTTATTTGCACCAGTCGGCGAAGATCTGAAGGAGGTGGCGGGAATATCCGCTACTGCACCTGTGGCGGCAACGGCCACCAAAATTGCGGAAAGAAGCTGCATGTTGGGCGTTGATTTGGAGGGACGGATAATTGGTAGTTATGGGTAAAGGGGAAGGAAGTAATAATGGATGAGGAGGATATATCACTTCGTTGAGAGCGTGGAAGTTTTAGGTACATATATTCGAGTTCAATGCATACATCGTAAATTAGCAAGAAAACTTCAGCCCGGAAATTGGGGAAGAGGATGGGGGTACATATGCCATTCCTTTGTAAATGTACTCCGTACGGGGTGAGTAGATTAGGTCAGAATCTCAGTTCCTTTGGCGGTCTAGAGTCTAGACTGTCCAGAAGGCTCACTTCATTACAGACAGGGGGTTGCAGGCGCAGCCACTGAGCCAATGCCGTCGCCGCTTGATGAGGACTTCACACCT
This sequence comes from Claviceps aff. humidiphila group G2b, assembly GCA_018360325.1. Classification (NCBI taxonomy): domain Eukaryota; kingdom Fungi; phylum Ascomycota; class Sordariomycetes; order Hypocreales; family Clavicipitaceae; genus Claviceps; species Claviceps aff. humidiphila group G2b. The sequence continues at coordinate 38,332 of SRQG01000219.1, read as the reverse complement.
GCTCCGTAAAGTTCTACGGAGTATTTGCGCGTTATGTTCAGTCATCAGGGAGAAACTAACGTTTTGCCCCCGAAACAACGCACGGATGGCGTTCGCGGACAACATGAGATTGGACGACTGGACGGCAAAATCTGATACATGTATTGTATGTACATAGGTACAACATACGGATCCGGACTCCGGAGGCATATCCGCATTCCCAAGATACATACCTACCGTATACACTGGGAAAATAGACCCGGCAGCGCGCTTTGACCAAGGTCCATAAACCTGCATAATCTCCACACAACCCGTGCCAAACTTCCTTAAGTGAGACCTCTATAGCTGGGATGCCATCCAAAAATACCTTCACTGAGCAGAGATTGCTGGCCACGATAGGGATGTTTATGCAGGTTTGTGGACCTGGTCAAAGCGCGCTGCCGGGTCTATTTTCCCAGTGTATACGGTACCTCTCCGTAGAAGCGAGTTTCAAGCGACGAGGGACCTTGTTGATTTCGGGACGAGCGGAATAAAGACAGGGATGCCAGTTCTAACTTCTGAGTTGGGATAAATGGGAAGGCCGAAGGGCCTCCTGCACCGGGTCGGATGGGCCGATGGAAAATACATCCGCTGCTGAGGATTCACGTGACCGCACTGACTGTCAACTTTCAAGGCCCTCAAACAAGTATGTACATGCCTACGTGTCTCAAGGAAGGACGCGAAGTAGGCAATCATTAAAGTTGCAACTCGCAAGTGATCTCCAATCTTGAGTATATCATTCCCGGATCTCTCCCTTTCTATGTAGTTCTTCATTCATTTCTTTACCCTTCATCCTCACATTGAAACAGAGATCACGCTCGGTCAGGTTGGTCCTGGGAGTGTCGGACCAGGTAGGTACATCTCAGAATCAATTAGGTACCTATGTACCTGTGTTTGTAGAACCACAGTGGCAGTGCCCTCCAACTTCCAAGCTCTAGCGCACGCGCTTACCTAAACCCGTTGAGACACTAGGTACGTACCTTTGAGGCATGGTAGAATAGGTAGATAGGTACTCTGGAGTCTGTACATCTAGGTACCTAGCCTGTCCAACTTAAAAAAACAAAAAAAACAACAAAAAAAAACCCTATCCGACATCTCGGTCTTCATCATTGCGCTCATCTCAAGATCAACAAGGTCCCGCGTTGACTTCTATTTGGAGACGCCGGCTATGATATGCCTGCACATACGGAGTACTCGGTACGGAGTATGTACATACATACATAGGTACCTCTCCGTATGTACACATGTACATAGGTACATAGGTACATAGGTACATAGGTACATAGGTACATAGGTACATAGGTACATATCAAATTTCGCAAGTCATGACTCGGCCCATCTCACCTCCTCTGCAGAAGCCAATCCGTGCGTTGATTCGGAGACAAGACGTGCACGACGTGTCCGAGAAAGGAAAAACATTGTATACCATACATACTCCGTACGGACTCACGGAGTATGCGGAGTGCAAATGGGATTCCAAACTCCAGCTTGAGAGTCCAGACGTCCAAGCCCAGTCAGCGTATCCCACTCAAGAGTCAACGATTGCTCGGTGCAGAGTAATAAAGCTTTCTCGCGAGTCCTTTGCAATGGCCCTTATTCCGAGATGGAGGATATGACCGAATGACCTTTGAATCTTTTAAAGAGCCAACGCCTATGTAAGAAGGCGCGATCTCATTCAAACTGGCGTTGCGATGTACTTACTAAATAAGTTATGCAGCTCTTTGTCACTTGAACAATTGCAGTCATTGCTCTTGCGTACCTACAGGTAACAGAGTTCGGACTGTTATTTGAAGTTCTGGACCGCCAAAAAAGGGTCCCAGGAATTTTGCCTAAATAAACCACATACTCCGTACTTTGTACTCCGTACATTTATACATAGCCTATCACTTATCAACCTCCGTCCTCATCTTCTTCCCGGCGTTCCGAGGCGAGGATTTCTTACATGACAGGATTGGTCCATATTTCAGCTACAGCTCTCTTATAAATACTCTCTAAATCATCACTGACCCTTCACCCATCTATTCTACCTACACCATACATACCAATCGAGGCACGCAGTACCTTCCCTTTCACCTACGACATACACAGCATACCATCAAATAAACGCCCAACATGCAGCTTCTTTCCGCTATTTTGGTGGCCGTTGCCGCCACAGGTGCAGTGGCAGATATTCCCGCCACCACTCACAAACCTACGTCGACTGGTATCAATAATGGACCTGACCTTAACCCTCGCTGGTGCAACCACGGAACCCAAGGTAACGGCGGATGCGAGTCCGCTGGCCGCAACACCTACTGCGTAAGACATTCATGAATAACTATTAGCTACCTATATACACCGACATGTCACATCATACATGTACAGGTTAATACACAATGCGTGGACGAGTTGCTGACGTCCCGACTCCCGGGCTATACAGTGCAGTACCGTGCAGACCCCTTACTTCGAGGTCTTTCGAATGACGACGGTTGTTTCAAGGAATAAGGAAGGAAGCTATAACTGTGAAAACGGCGGTATAATTTATTGCAGCTAAACGAAGTATCTCGGCACCTACAAATCTCTCTCACTCAGTGACCTGAGACCTCGATATCTTTCAGATGCTTGGCGTCTGAACTGTCATGATGATGTGTTCCTCTCCTGGGCTCTGACTTTGCAACGGCACACGATTACTCGACCCGTCACGACTCACGACTCACGACTCACGGGAGTTTGCAAGATTGAAGATTGAGGACGAAGACCGAAGACGATCCGAGATGTTGTACATTAGAGACACTGTCAAACACACTCTCTACACACAATACCCATGACCTTTTAACTGTCTACATAACTACGTACAAAACTCATGAGATCATGAATCAAATGCGATTTCTAGCCACGTGTGACGCCAGGACCGGGGGCCGTGATTCCCAGCCAGTAGCCTTCAGGCTTCAATACTTGACATGTACTATGCACCAAATCATCACGTAGTAACTGTACGTACGCTCCCAGCTACCCTTTCGAACAAAAAAGTGATGATGGAATCATTCGGAGCAGGCTTCGAATTGCATCATGACATGACAGCTGGGCCTTTTTGGGCCAGTGGTGTCACACGGTCCACGGGTGGACATTCCGCATAATATCATATTGCGACCATACATGCAGCGCATCTGGCGTCGTATGTCGCAGCCGCCGATCCGATGTCTCACTACAGTGACATCGACATTGAGACTATCTCGAGCGCATATGAGCTATTGTTATTTGGCGCATTCTGCAGGAAGCAGAGCCTAGAGGGGAGAACAGCATCTTCATTGTTAGTCTGGGTCTCTGGGATGATGGGATCCATCAGACAGATCCATGCATATCCGATGTAGTACAGGTCTCTAGACTCTCACCGTTTCAAGCCCCAGATCATTGGCCCTTTGTCACATTGTCCGGCCTGTCGCGGGCGGCATTGATAAGTCATAGGTACAACTGCGCCATGTTCCCCAAAAGGGTACAAGATTACCAGTCATTCTGGACTTGAATCTCATGGCTTATACTAGTAAGTGACACGGTATGTAGTATGTACACCACTGGCACCACCCCATGTACCTACACGGTTGGTAGTGGTATACGGCCTGTGCCTTTCTCTCATGATGAAAATGTTTATACAAAACGATGAAATAAGGAGCTGGTCGCAAAGTACGGATAGGTAGGTACCTATGTTCCTCAGCCCATGTACACACGCCGACACGATGAGTTCCAATATTCCATAATCCAGGACTACAATCTCTGCAAGGACAGAGTAAAGCTTCCCCGCGATTCCCTCCCAATTCGGCCTTACGTCTTCTGACTCCTGAGATGGTCCATGGACGTCATGGCTGAATAATCGTCGAATCTTTCCAACAATTACACGTCCATGTACGCCGGTACGGACTACGGAAGCGCGATCCCCTCCAAACTCAGAACTGGCGTTGCGATGTACCTATGCAGCTCTTTGTCACTTGGAAGTTGGACAATTGGCAACTGCAGTTATCGCTCAATCATACTTTCTACTCCATACTTGTCATGAGACAATTATGCAACCCTGTCCTGACTCCTGAGTCCTGGACCGTGACCGCCAAAGGGTCTCTGGGATTCTGCCTAATCTGCTCTGTACATTTACACAGGATCTGATTTATATACATATCAATTTATCAACCCATCCTCTTCCCAGGGGGCCGGGCCAGCGTTCCGAGTCGGAGATTTCTTACCGAGAAATTAGAATCGGTATGTATTTCAACTAGAACTCCGACGCTCTTTATCAATCTCCTAATCATTACTGACTCCGTCCATCTCTCCTACACCATACATACCAATCGAGTCTGATCACACCAGTACCTTCCCTTCAGGCTTCCAAGTTCCACCCACAACATACGCAGCATACCACCAAATAAACGCCCAACATGCAGCTTCTTTCCGCAATTTTGGTGGCCGTCGCCGCCACAGGTGCAGTGGCGGATATTCCCGCCACCACTCACAGACCTACGTCGACTGCTATCAACAATGGACCTGACCTTTACCCTCGCTGGTGCAACCACGGAACCCAAGGTAACGGCGGATGCGAGGCCAATGGCCGCCACACCTACTGCGTAAGACTTCCATAATAAGCATTTGCTATATACATAATACACCGACATGTACAGATTGATGCACATGTGTGGACGAGTGCTGACGTCCCGGGCTACACAGTGCACTGAGTGCAGTGACATGCAGACCCCTTACTTCGAGGTCTTTCGAATGGTGACGGTTGCTTCGGAAAATAAGGATGGAATTTCTTCCTGTGAAAACGACGGTGTAATTTGGTGCAGCTAATAAACGAAAGATGTCGGTACCGTCAAGGATCTCTCTCTCTCTATCTCGGAGTGACGAGTCCCTCTCACGGCCTCACCCAGTAACTTGAGACCTCGATATATCATATCTTCTCAGATTCTTGGCGTCTGAACTTTCATGTGGTCCCAACCTGGAGGTTGGGCCCATGACTTTGCCACGGCCCACGTTTACTCGACCGGTGATGAGAGTTTGCAAGATATGTGGACGAAGACGATCCGAGATGATGTACATTAGAGACACTGTCAAGACTCAAAGACACTCACCCAGTACTACCCACAATGCCCACGATCTTCAAGTATATGACTCATGAGAGCATAAATTGAGTGTGAAACGTGATTTCTGGCCACATGTATGATGTGACGCCAGCTTCAAGGACCAGGGGCGGTGACTCACGGGGCCAGAGACTCGAGAGGTCCGAGGAGAAGCCTGTTGTTCCGTAGATTCGTAAATAAAACCTGGTAGTCGTGACTCGTGAGTTGTAGCGACTCTAGCGAGTCGTAGGCTGTGTCACTGTCGCAGACTCGCACTGCGCAGTGCGACAGTGGTTACTCTGCGAATCAAATCGTACATATAAAAGACGCACCCAATGCCCATGTGCATCATAGTCACAGACTTTGTGACCACTGGGCCCTGGCGTCTCGAGACTCGGTACCCGACGACAGAGCGGCAGCCTTCCAAGTTCCCGCGCCTCCGACCTCGAGGGATCTAAGTTGATATATTAAAAAAACACAGAGCACGGAACATATGGAAAGAAAACGATAACTGTTTTCTTTTCGTCTTGTCCGTCCAATCCAAGTACCTCAAAGTGTAGCGTCCGAGTTAGCTGTTGTTGTTCTTCGCATGACTTGGGGCCCTTCTCGCAGATAGTGCCATGTCATGCAGAAGACGACTCTGGTACCGGCTTTTATTATGCTACGCGCCGCCGCCAAGAGTGATAGTTTCATCACTACGGGCGCTTTCGCAAAACTTGGGTCTTTTGCGCGTGGCGTCTTTCATACTACCGTATTAACTCAGTAAATTCACTAAAGCCCGTGGGTCTGATGACCCTTGCTCAAAACGATTTTCAGCGATGCCATTGGCTTCTACACATAGGGGGGCGGGCTCAGCCCGCTGCCCGCATCTTTAAATTGAAATGTGTGTGGAGGAGCCAACGGCATCGCTGAAAATCGTTTTGAGCAAGGGTCATCAGACCCACGGGCTTTAGTGAATTTACTGAGTTAATACGGTAGGTACACATACAGAGTACACACCTCGGCAAAGTATCCGCCGGAAAGGATGAATGGGGACATCAGTCTAATTTCCGCATGCCGACCGTCAGTACAATGTATGTACCTACATAGGTACCTACATATGTACTCCGCATAATCACATGCAAAACGCGGGGGAAACATGCATACAGTCGGCAAACATACACAGCAGATCCTCCACTTACATCGCGCAGAAGTGAAGAAAAGTTGCCGGTTGACATCCGAACTGAGCATGGCTTGGCCTTGATACGGGTTTACCAAATCAATTATGTAGATATGTGAATGTACATACCAGACCCATGGAGACAGCCGAGCTCCGGCTGGATCGATGCATCTTTTATGTACATATCATCATTGAACGGATGTATCACAGACATGTTAATAAGTTAGTAGGTACCTGTCTCGGGTCCCTTTTCCCATGAAGCCGAGGGTGCGGGAGTAACCCCGGGAAGCAACGGTGCCCAAGCGCGGGTTGACTGGCATGGCAATGATTGATGTCTTTCGGCACGTGCGAGTGACGCAACATTTCCTAAGTAAGCGCGCCGAGCGCAAAGCCCCAGCCCGAATGGAAACAAGAAAAGACAACAATCCCTAAACTTCAAACAATACATGGTGTATACTTGAGTTTGCTTTCACTTTTACTCTTTCTCTGGGATTTTCTACTTTTTTTCCACTCTCCCTCTGTGTCTGTGTGTGTGTGTCCGTGTGTGCTCTCTACCTCTACGGCAGTCCAGCGCAATGCCTCACAGCGATCAGGGCAGGAAACCGCCCACTGCGGCGGTCAACCTCATCGGTTCGTCAATCCCCCCCCTCCTCTTCCCTGCCTCGGTAAAGAATGCGCCTGTTGTATGAAAGATGAAGGTAGGAGACAGGGAAAAGAAGAAATAACGGAGGAAAGCCAAAAGCAACGCAGAAGCTGAACTGATGGTATTCCTACAACAGCCGGAGGTGGCGCCGGCATGATGGAGGCTCTGGCGTGCCATCCCCTCGGTAAGTCTCATCACGTCCCAATCCTAGAAACCCATGTATAAAAATGAGAATGAGAACAACAAAGCAGCATGTTGGCGTGACGCATTCCATTGACCATGGCCTCCCCTCGCAGACACCATTAAAGTACGCATGCAGCTCTCCCGCCGAGCCCGACAGCCCGGTGCCCCCAAACGCGGCTTCCTCCAGACAGGTATTGGCATCGTGCGGCGCGAAACACCCCTCGCGCTCTACAAAGGCCTCGGGGCCGTAGTGACGGGTATCGTGCCCAAGATGGCAATACGGTTCACCAGCTTCGAGACATACAAGCAGCTGCTCGCGGACAAGACAACGGGGCATGTGTCCGGGCGGGCGACCTTCGCAGCAGGACTAGCAGCCGGAATCAGCGAGGCCGTGGCGGTAGTGACGCCAATGGAAGTCATCAAGATCCGACTGCAGGCACAGCATCACTCGATGGCAGACCCGCTGGATGTGCCCAAGTATCGCAACGCAGCGCACGCGCTGTACACGGTGGTGCGAGAGGAGGGTGTCGGTGCGTTGTATCGTGGCGTGAGTCTCACGGCGCTGCGGCAGGGTACTAACCAGGCCGTCAACTTCACCGCATATGCCTACCTCAAGGATGTTCTGCACACGTGGCAGCCGCGGTTGGATGGGCAAGGACTGCCTAGTTGGCAAACGACTCTCATCGGCCTTATATCCGGTGCCATGGGCCCTTTGAGCAATGCCCCCATTGACACCATTAAGACGCGCCTGCAGAGGACTCCAGCTCAGCCAGGTGTGGGAGCTTGGGAACGCATCACCCGCATCGCTGCTGAAATGTTTCGTCAGGAGGGCTTTCACGCCTTCTACAAGGGTATCACACCCCGTATCATGCGCGTTGCCCCCGGTCAGGCAGTTACCTTTACCGTCTACGAGTCCCTTCGCGCCCGTCTCGAAAGCAGCAACTTGTCCTTTGTCGGCGGCAGTTTCGAGGAGTAGTTAGTTAGTCTGCTCGCCAGTCTCGCTTCGCATCTTTGGCACGTTCACCAGGCTTGTTTCTGAACTTGGCCAGCTCACCAGTCTTGTTTCGTATCTTTGTCTAGCTCTCACCAGTCTTGTTTCGTATCTTTGCTTAGCTCTCGCCAGTCTTGTTTCACACTTTCATCTTCATCTAGTCCCCCAGAATCTTCATCGAGCAATCAATGATACTTTGCTCTTGTCTCTCTTCGTCATACCCATCAAGTTGCCGCATGAATATGAGTTTCGCCCGAGTCTTCGCCTGCCGTGCCTACCCTCCCTCAGCTCCTTATCGACCAGGCCGCTTCGGCCTGCTGAACCCGCTCCTCGTCGTCGTCTTAGGATGTAGATCCTCCATGACCGACTGCTCCGTAATCTCTGCCGGCTCTTCCACTTCAAACTTCTTCTCCAGTCTTAACCCAGCCTCCCGTTCCGCCATTTCGAGCACTGTCCGCTTCATCAGGGGGTACAGCATGCGCTTCTTGATTGACTTATTGCCCGTTGTCATCGGGCATGTGTAGAAGAAGAGGATGGGACTCTGCTCTGTGCCATTGTGCGTGTGCGTGTATTTGAACAGGGTGAATCGCGGCTCGCTGTCGGAAATGGCGCTGGAGAGCTCACTGATTGACGAAGGGCGCGGTGAATCGTGGATCAGTTCAACGCACTCCTTTTCGGCATTGATTTTCTGAGACACGCCTCGTTAGTAGACACCCGGAAACGCATGACCTTGTTCAAGGCACGCTCTGCCCTGATAATAAATTTTCAAGGCAATATCAACTTGTTGCCGAGTCTTTTGCTTCTGGTTTTACTTACCAGCATGACAACTGTCCTTCCACCATCCACATTGAGCTCCTTCAAAGCAGCAACAGCATCCTCCGCCATCGGCATCGCAAAGCTCTTACTCAGATGAATCTCCCTTGTTCCCGTCCCAGACCCCGCCTCCTGTTCCGCACGCTTCACCTCACCAAGCGTCTGCTCCTCTTCCGTCAACGGAGCCGCCAGCTTATTATGCGCGTCGTGCTTCTTAAATCCGCCTTCCGTCAACTCGTCGGCCGAGTTGGCGAAGATGGTCTCCCGGAAGTTTTCGGATCCCAGTTCGCGCACCAATGCCAGTCGTGTGGATGCGAACAACATCTTCTGTCTCACTGGGGCCGCATCGGGGATATACGTCACCGCCACCAGGCGAGGCTCCTCCGCATGGCGTTTCAGGAGAAGGTAGAGGGCGGCATTGGGTTGGAGATAGCTTGTCAGGCTGGAAAGATGATCGGCAAACGATTGTCCATTAACAGCGAGGGTCGCGGTCGGCACAAGTGATTCGTTTTCGATGCTAACAATGAGTCCAAACGTCGAGGGGGAGGAGAGCAACGAGTTGAACTCGGTCTGGAGTTCCCGTGACACTGCGTGTGAAGCGCGTGGAAACAGTCAATGATTTGGAATCGATAAGTGTTTCTTCGCAAGAACTGATAGAAGTTTACCTGAGATACCGGACTGCATCTTGAGAAGGAAATGTAGGCGCTGCACACTCTGTTAACGGGGGAAGATGGCAGTGCCTTGAGGAAGCGGTCAGGTTAGGACCGTTAGGTACTGTACCTACCTATTATTACGGCCGTTACGACGACGTAATGCCAAATGGGCAAATGCAGCGCAAAGCGGGGTGGTCCGAAGCTATTGCCCCGCAACTTACAGGTACAGAGGTACCTAAGGTACCTAAAGGAGGTACCTACATATATTGCGGGTATATATGAGTATTGTTATTTCTACCACCCGATAATTCTATTCATACCACCCACCACCTAATCCTAACCTCAACACCTAATCCTAACCATCCCAATTCCATTAGCTAACACCTAATTCTAACCTTAACACCTAATCCTAACCACTAACCCTAACCCTCCTAACCCCTAAAATACTTCCTCACCATGTGATATCACGACTAATTTCTGAGTAGGTGGTATGAATAGAATTATCGGGTGGTAGAAATAACAATAGTCATGTATATTGGGTCGATATGTACGTAGTAACGTACAATCAAATTGACTATGTTATGCTCTCGACATTCACATATGACACAATTCAATACGAGACAATCTAATAAGAGATACTTCTTCTTTTTTTACAAGTGGCGACATAAGCCAGGTGCTGGGTCTATCAACATTTCTTGACCACTGAGGTATTAAGTGGCTTTCAATCTACACATCAGCTATCAACTGCCTTCCAAAAGTGTACCAAAAAAGACCTCCAATCAGATGCTATTCGTGATCCGACTTGTCTTATTAACAATACAGCGTGGCCGACACACGCGACGGATTTTACACAATGAATGCTGCAATCAAAGCCAGACCACCAATTGTCGCGAGCGGAGGAACCATGCTGTGCGTGGAATCTGATCCAGTCACCTGCGCCGGTACTGGCGGCTGTCCGGTTGGCGTAACACCATCAGAGAGACGAGTCCACAGTGTGCTTGCTGATACATAATTCGGGCTTTCTGGAGTGGGATTAGACGTGCTGTTCGTCGTTTTCTCGGTTGCCTGCTGTCCTGATACTTGCGCATCTGGGTAACCTTGAGGCGTCACGGCAGACGTGGTGTCTGACGTGTACATTACAGGAGTCACAGTCGTAGGGCTTTCAGAAGCCGAAGGAGCTGATGTTTTGATACTGGTGGTGAAACCATTTGCGTCTTCGCTACAGGTTCCCGTTGTTTGTGGGACTGTCACCACAGCTGGCTCTTCCGAACTCGAGATGCCCTCTGATGGGCACGGCGTGGTGGCCTCTCCTGGCGGTGGCGCTACAGCAGTGGATGACACGGAAGCTTGGGTTTCAGAAAGGACGAGGGCCGATGTATCCTCTGCTGGACATGGCGTAGTAGCCTCCCCTGGCGGCGGCGCGACAGTGGTCAATGACGCAGAAGCTTGGGATTCCGAAGAGACAATGACCGAGGCGAATGTGCTTGGAGCTTCAGGCGCTGGACCAGCCGGGGAGATCAAGCCTCCAGTCTGCTGTGCCTCTGGCGTAGAGGAAGTTTCTGAAGAGGTGAGAGATTCTGGAGCTTCCGAAAGCACAGAGGGTTCCGGTATAGAGGTGGCTTGTGATGTCAAAGCCGAAGACTCCTGACTCACTGCGTCAGTTTTCGTGTAAACATTGGCGATTCCCGGTCCTTCAGCTGGGCAGGTGCCGCCACACATGCCGCGAGATGGATCTCCATCACAAGGAGAGTTGCAACTACTCTCGTCGAGTGATTTGATCACGTTGGCATCATCCCCACAGCGGCATTCACTGATCTAAAGTTAGCATTAACGGGCTCATCTTCATAGACGATCCGAATCAAACTCACGTTGGGAGCAGAGCAGCGAATTGGTGGCCCTGACAAGCTTTCTGGCATGACTCCGGAGTCAAGGCACAACCATTCAAGTCGACAGGCGAAGAGAAACAAGACAAGTCGACAGATGAACATCCGTGATACGCAAATGAATCAGTAGCATGGTTGAACTGACCCAGCACCGTGGCGAAGCCACAGGCTACAAGCATTAGAACACGCATTTTTAGGTTCGTCGTGGTGAAAGAACAATTTGAGGAGACGAGGACGTTTGGCGTGAGTCCAGTGTACTGAAGGAAGAAGGCTATGGATAAGGACCTGAATGAAGGACAGGAGTCGGAGAGGTTTGAAGAATACAAGGTAGAAAGAGACTGAATTCAAGCCCTGAGACTAAATCTAGGTTGGCCACAGTCTCGGGCTGAGTTCCTGCTTCTTGTGAGAAGAAATAAGGTTACATCTTCGAAGGAAAGAGCAAGATTATTGCTCACTGAAAACCCTTGGCGACAGCTGTCTGCACTGGACAGCGCCTGCTTACGATGCCTTCTTACCTGCCCGAATCAAAGAACAGCATAATATCAGGTTAGAGATGGGCAGAGCATGTATTGGTCCTAAAATGGTTACTGCCATTGAGCTAAGGACCGCAGAAAGGCCGATGGGTACGAGTCCTCGGTGCATCACGAAGACGCCAAAATCTGCAATGCTGGAATCGAGTTTCATAATTCCTCATACATGACTTAATGAGGCAAAATTCTGTATGATCATTGATAAGCGGTGGCGGATAGGCAACCAAAATCTGCTCTTCCGTTGGCCCTTTCCGAAAGCTGAACACCCAATGAGGCGAACAGTGAACTTCAATCTTGAACTGAACTTGGATTCTGCCCGCAGGCTGCACGTGACAGACCTCGTGACATGCACTGCTACCTTACGGAGTAGTGGGGTCACCAACACCCGGCCCTCGCCCCACACTGGATCAGGGCTCGAAACCCCCATCTTAGCGACCCGTTTGGCAACTGCGCAAAACTAAAGTACGAAAGCCTCAACCTGGCCGATTGTATCATCCATCAACCCGTCGTGTACCAGCCGTCAAGATGAGCGCCCAGGCCCTGAACAAGATCGCCCCCAACAGCCCTTCGCGGCAGAACCCTTCCGAGCTTGAGCAGCAGATTGCTCAGGCTCTGTACGACCTCGAGGCCAACACTGCCGACCTCAAGGCTGCTCTGCGACCTTTGCAGTTCGTCTCTGCTCGCGAGGTGAGAACATGAAGAAGATATGAAGAAGTCCTAGTTCCGGCCCGTGGCGTCTTTCGAGATTTCCTGTTTCCAAGAAAGCTATACAACGGCTACGACGAGCGTTTTCACCCCCCTCTCGATATCGGAAGGCATGCGATACCCATCCATCGCTACGAGTCCGAAAAAGACTGCTCGAAGTACAAGATCTTGACTTCAGCAAACAAATATCGTCCTTTCGAGGGGGGAACTCGCGACCGAGCTTGCGTACAATTGACTTCTGGAACAGGACGGGAAGCGGTCCAAGGTTCAGTCCTGGAGCTCGCATGCTGACTTTGGGTCTTGATTAGATCGAAGTTGGCCACGGCAAGAAGGCTGTTGTCATCTTTGTCCCCGTCCCTTCCCTGCAGGGTTTCCATCGTGTTCAGCAGCGGTAAGTCATTCACCTCTCCGAGACCAGTCTGCTCACCCGTTTGTCATGGACATACAGTACTAATTGTTGAGAATAGCCTGACCCGCGAGCTCGAGAAGAAGTTCTCTGACCGCCACGTCTTGCTCCTGGCTTCTCGACGCATCCTGCCCCGTCCCAAGCGATCTGCCCGCTCCCGCAACAGCCAGACTCAGAAGCGCCCTCGCTCGCGTACTCTGACTGCCGTCCACGACGCCATCCTGGCCGATCTCTGCTTCCCCGTCGAGATTGTCGGCAAGCGCATCCGCACCAAGGAGGATGGTAGCAAGCTCCTGAAGGTCGTCCTCGACGAGAAGGAGCGTGTCGGTGTCGACTACAGACTCGACACCTACGCCGAGGTTTACCGCCGCCTTACTGGCCGCAACGTCAACTTCGAGTTCCCCCAGAGCGGTAGCAACGAGTAAAGGGTTAGACTTTTCTTCAATATTGCATGACGGTTTTAAAAAGGGCTTGGAGTGATGGTATTTCATTTATGGCATTTGACGGTTGATCATGGAACAAAATTGGGCTGGCGTCTTCTGAGTTAAGGTAGCTTCCTAATGACACGGGCTGCCGTTTGGTTTATCCGATAAACTCACTCCAATCAACCACCACTGTCGTGCTCTAAAAAAGATACAATTGAAGAAGAAGAAGACTACTTTCGCGGGGTATCTTGTTCCTAGCCTTACATTGTGACTGGTCTCTCATGCATGATTCTACTCGTGACTAATACGTCCAACCCCAAGCACACACCAATACGCCAATTCTCTTTTCTCACGAGCCTCCTTGTCCTTCCCCGATGCTGTGCCCATGTCGTTCTGAGCATCGGCCTCCCACTCCATCCGCACAAACATGGGTATCTCCAAAACGTCTTCGTCCTCCTGATAAGGCGTATTGTCGTTGGCCTCTCGTCGAAGAGATGCTGGAATAACCTCAAGCACAATGCTGACCCAATTGCGGCCTCGTTCCCAGATTTTGGCTCCATCTCCTTGGCCGGCGCCATCTGGTCTGTAGTGACCGTCTCCGAGACGATCAGCATCCTTCAAAGCATCATCCCACATGTCGATGTTTGCGTCAACTTCGAATTCCGGACACAAGACGGTGACTTTGCTGGCAATGCGTCCCGGAGTGGTATTTGGCGTGGCGAGAGTAACCTTGATGCTTTCAAAGAGCGGGTTTTTAAACGTGAGGATATATTGACACGGCTTGAAGGGAGTAAGAGGGGCTTCTTCATTCGTAGCTGGCTTCGACGTCACGGGCACTGGTGCCGCAGTGGGATGCATGGGCCGTATCGTAATCGTGGGAATATACGACTTAGCTACAAGGCGTATCTTGAACCTCGTTGACGTGACCTTGTTTTCTGGTTTCGAAATAATGTGCCGGCAAGCCGTACACCGTTTGGAGCGCTTCGTGCGGAGAAGATACGGGATAGGCCTTAGCTCATCTTGAAACCTCGATGAAGACATCTGGTTCAACCGTTGGTCTGTGGTCGCAGTAGCGCTCCAACCTTGGTTCATCAACTTTGTCACCGTGGACGATTCATCCAGGTTGGCTAGCTTTAGCCCTTCCTCTGTATGAAGTGCCTCGCGCACCACCGGTGTCGAACCCTGCTGTAATCTTCCTGTTTGGCCCCGGCCTATGTACAGGGACATGATTCTGGACAGCGCTGTGGGGGAGGAGAAGCCGATGCCGTCATGCAGCTGCATGCCGGCCATCGAAGAATTCACATCTGTGAGCTGCTCCTGATAGAACGATTTAAGACTGGCGAATTGCAACTCTCGATCGACCTGCTCGTCTGGTATCGGTGCGGCATCGGGATTTTCTCTATGTCTCTCCTTGACATCCTTGAGTGTGATTTTCCGTGTGCCGCCATTGTCCATCTTGGTAAGCTGTGCGTGTATGCCGCTGGGGCGGTCGAAGTCTATACCGATCTCTGTCGAAGACCAGTTGCAGTACTGGCAGAAGAGAGCGTAGGGACCGCCATTGGGATTCTGTTGCCCCTCGAGGGCGAGCCCATTCGCATCAGACGCGGGCTGCAAGGATCCGACCTGCAATGGACCAATGCAGACTGGGCATTGGTAACAGCTTCGTGTACACCTGTCTCCGGGTCAGTCGGCGTGCCTTTCCCGCAGTATCTTCTTTGGTTCTATGTACATCACGGGAGGGCAGAGAGTGAGTACCTTACCTGTTGCCTTCACTGCGCAGGTTACTGCTTGGGACCTCGAACAAGCAGTTTGGACAGAAGTAGGTGACAATTTCTTCGGTCACGCACCGAGGACAGCGGATCTGCTGGCAGTCCTCGCAATACAAGAGGTATTCGATAGGATAGAGGCTGTAGTTGGAGCGCGGGGCACGAGGGTCGAATGTTCTCCCATCATTGTCCTCGGGGTCTTCGCTCCCCAAAGTATTGCCGTGAGCAGACAGGTCTGAGCAGGGGCATTGAATAAAAGTGTATGGGATCGAATGCGCCATGGTTGACGCCTGTCTCTGACAACCGCGTCGAGAGGTTTTGGGGTTCTCTGTTGAGCTTGGGTGAAGCTACTACCTGTCAGGTGACTATGTATATTGCCGACAGACTACAGTGCGAGTCGCGAGTCGTGACAGGGGCGGCCGGGACCTCCACCCCGTATCGTGTGCGACTCGGACAATTCTACGACACCCGCCTGGGCTTACAAGTTACCATACACTGGGATTGCGAGTCGATTCATGTTTCTAGTGAATTCATGTGTCTATCGCCACTACCGCCGTCTCGTGGAAAGCACAAGGGCGATTTTAACGGACGCAAGCTATGGCACATGTCGGCAGTTGGAAGTTGCCAAGTTGGAACCCAATCCTCATTCCCGACGCAAGCCGGATGTGAACTCGGGCAAAAGTCAAAAGTCACATCGCTACGACCAAGTTGTTCGACGCCACGTATAACTAGAAGGAGATATCCTCGATGAGCATACGGAGTACCAATTGCGACTGTACCTATAACCCTCGGTCCGTTAAGCCTTGTTGTTACCTAATACTTACTCAGTGTGTGCTTTTCCTGCGGCAACGAAGCATTCAGAACTTGAGAAGCCGCTCGGAAGCAATTGTCAGCCCCTTCTTTCGGCTTGTCTTCGTTTCAGCAGCGTAGCTACGCCATGCGTAACGAACGACTTTCTTTTCACATGACAAATGAAGGCCGCCCGTCGAATACGTAGATACTCCTGGGTGCAAACTGTTTATATTAAAAAGGGCTGCTACCTACACATACATACTACATAGCCACAAATGACGTGAAGCCAAGTTACAACTTACGACCTCACGACTCACGGAGTCACGATAGTTAATTACCCACTGTAAATCTCTGTTTTGGCAAAAGTGGCTCCCGAGTTCCCGCCAGAGTCCCAGACCCTTGTAACTTGTCACACGTGTGGCTGGCGAATCCACCACCCCCTTTGTTGTCATGGAGAGCGTTGTCGATGACTTGACAGTGACACCAAAAACACAGATTATGCTGGGGCTGTGGTGAAGTTGCATCGTTCGTTAGTCCTGAACTCCTGGCATCGCAGCGCCCTGTCTTCAAATCTATTTCATCAGTCCAGTTCTAGTCTAAGACGATCGATTCGAGTCTCCATGCCCAACGACTACAATTCATCTCATGTGCGATAACGGCAGTGTCTTGATGCGAAAATGCGCCAAGAACACACAATGCTGTGGCGGAACGAATCAAGGCAGCAAACCCTTCATTTATCAACCACCCGTTGACTCGTTGAGCACCACGAAATTCGTCGGCAGCGAGTGATGTAATGTCATGACGTTCTCGTCCAACATCAGGTCTCACCCCTGTCATGCACTCCAGATGTCCGACTCAGATGCCCGATGTGGGCCGCTGGCTTGTAACATTAAACGGCCAGTTTCTTAATTAAAAGTCCCTGACATGGAGATGAGCCCATTCGACAACTCCAGAGTAACGGAAAGCCGGCAGCGATCTTGGTTACAGTCTGGCGCCCGTGTTCAGCCACTCCTACAGCCAGGGTGGCCACTGCAATAGGTTAGGTATAGATAATAGCAGGTATCATCTCAGCTTGTTCGTCCAATGTCGGACAGAGCATGTGGACCAGCTCCTCCGATCTGCATTGCATCCTCCGCATGAGACCGGAATTGCCGTCCTCTAGGCCCAGACATGTTCGAACTGAAGAAGATGATGGGGCTTGCGAGTTGCGACTGGACTACTAAGCCATTGGGTCAGGACTCAGCCCTGCTCGATGATGAAAAAATTCATCGTAAATTCGGCTCGCCCTGCCCTGGCCTGCCCTTGTCGTGCGTCTTCATTGTGAACCTGTCGGTCTGGTCTTTTCCGAGGTTCCAGACTCTGCCTGCCGGGTCCGACTCCCTTTTAAACAAGGACAAGCAAAAAATACCCGGGCGGCTGATTCGGACTCGATCGAAGCTCATCATTCAATTGCGCGATTCGCGATTATTTCGACAAGTATGACAGCGTGTTCGGGAAGCTTTTAATTTTTCATTATCATGAGTCTCAGCAGACATCCATAATCCAGTACATTGCGCGATCACAGAGTCCATCGGATGTTGAAGACTTGCACTACTCGTCGTCGTCCTTTTTCAGCCCCCTGGTATGAAACCGAGCGTCGATAACCTTGAAAGATCATATTCATCATGCCTTCAGCATCGTTCAGGGAGACTTCGAAAACGAGCAGGCCCTCCAGCAGTCGTCGCAGCTCTGGCGCAAAGAGCTATCTGAATGCCACCGCCACCAACAACCGCTTTTGGAACTCGTCTTCAAACATGAAACTGAAGCGATGGGACGGTACAAAGAGAATCAGTACAAGTTGGGGCGGTCTACAAGAGGTACACCTGAGTCTGATTCCAACCCTGATTCCCTCCCTCTCTAAAACAGGGAACCCCTTGCGAAGCCGTGTCATGCGTCGGATTCTTTGTCCCTTCTGCGTCTTCATCGACAAGAAAACTATCTCTTGTCTGTATGTGCCTGTCTGACTGTGTAAACAGGACTATGAACTTCGAACCCGTAACGGAAACTGCTTTATCTACCTCCACAGCTATGAGACCGTGCACGGCGGACCAGACGCCAAGATGGCTCCTTCATTCATACTACCTTTCTCACTTCTTCTCGCCCATAAATGCTACGCCTTGATCGAGAGATTTTTGGCCTCACCCGCGATCGGCGACAGCACATCTGGGCATCGGCGCAGTCCTCGCGATGTTCCAAAACTATACCACTCAGACCCGAAGCAGAGAGTTGAGCTCTTCATGCCGACGCCACGAGGTGCGACCGAACGACAACGCCAGCGCCACCAACTATCGACGAGGAACTTCTTCGCCTGGGTCCTGGGAAAGTCACTTGTTGGAGAGACGTTAGGGGAAGCATTGGTGGGACTGCTTGAGTCCATGTACGAGTATCGGTCTGGCATTTCTGTGGATAATGTCGCAGATCTGGTCCGCTATCTCCAAGTCGAGGGCTACTTGAGCCTCGCGCGTCAACCAGATCATGCGTTGGCTGTGTTGCGCCTTGCAGAAACATTCCGCCTGAAGACACTCTATTTAGAAGCTTTGAGCCACTGCGTGGCCATGGGGGATTTGGTGTCTGGTCGTCCTGATTTGCAGGTAGGTTCTCCCGGAGATTCCGGCACATCATGATGTTGTGTTTTATTATTCAGTTTTCAAACCCCATTCTTCATGATCACTCAGGAACGATACTGATACAGACAGCAGCATGTGAGTTTAGCGACTCGGGAGCTGATGCACGCTTCTAAAAACGAGTTGGATACGCGGCTGAAGAAGACGTCTGATATGCTGCAAAATTTCCTGGATCATGAGCTATCGGAGTCGCAGTTGGGCATCCCGGCCGGTATCCGCGTTCATCTAGAGCTCTTCCGGACGTTTCTGCTGTCCTTCTATAGCGCCAAGATGGGCTACTACCCACCGCTCGATTTCGACGGATGCATGTACCGCGCCATGGCCCGGGATTTCACAGCCTTGTATAACCTCTTGGTGGACGAAGGCTACAGCTCGGATGAAGCCATGCCCTCCGTTGCCGTGGGCGGTCTCTGCACACTTCAGCTTATCCAGTCCTTCGACGCCTGTAACGGATTCGAACCCATGAAGCATCCGCTCCCCAGACTACCTCATCGAGACGAGCAGAGCCGGTCGGGTAACCGCATTCCATGGCCATCGCTGCGAGCCAAATCACGCAACAATGAACGCCATCTGGACCATGTTTCTCTTGTGCAGGCATCAAATTGGCGCCAGGAATCATTTGAGAATGGCCTCGTTAAGGCGTACCGGAAGTTTGAGGAGGAATGCGCCCTCTTTCCCAGAAAGCTCAGTAGAGATGAGAGAGTATCCTTGGTGGACGGGCGTAAAATCCGCTGGATACTCGTCTACGGCGTGCATCAAACTCTGCAGCATGCCACGCAATTACCGGCAGGCGTGACAGCGGACCTGGCAACAACGCAGATTGTCTCTCTTGTCAAATCGACAAAGGTTCCGTGGGAAGATGGCACACTTTCGGGTGGGATTCCCCGGAGCCAGACGGAGCCTGCTCTTAGCCGTCTCCAGGAGCAGCAGCAGCAGCAGCAGTCAGACACTGCGGTTGCTGCTGCGAAAAAGAGAATCGAGATCAAGCCCGACATTGACTACTTTGCTCTGACGCACAAGGAGGAGGACAACAATGCGACTCTGTCGTCAGCGCTGCAACGGAGGAAAACGTTGCCAGCGAATAGTCGACTCGTGACGCGAAGGAGCAACTCATTCAAGCAAGCATTCAGTTCACAAGGTACCATTCGAAAATCCCTACGCCGACTAAACAAGGCATCATCTGTTCCGACGACAACAACAGCGACACCGATGACAAGTACGGCACCCAGCGTGAGTGAATTCCCTTATCACGAGGCAATATACGCGTATCAGGCGGACTCTGCAGGACAGTCAACGCCATCAACCGAGCTCGCCAGCCGAAGCACCTCCACGGCCTCCAACACAAGATACAGCAACGTGAGCACAGTCCCCAGCTCCACCACCAGTAGCAGCAGCACTGGACAACACACCGCAGAAGCAATCATCACATGCTTCGTCACCCCCCAAGCACCCCTCCCTCTCGAAAGGTCTCCGTCCTCCCGCCGATGGAGCGTCCACCAAGACTCGAGCACTCGTCTCTCAAAGTCGAAATCTGTCACGAAACGGCGCCCCATGAGCACGGTCCTCGACGGTGGATACAACTACGCCGTCAAGGCCTTTGGCCATCTAGTAGATCACGACCGTCGCGGATCGGGACCAGGCCGACAACGTGACGAGGACGTCGATGACAAACGAGCGCCGTCGTCTTCTCTCCTCCGGGGCCGCTTCATGAGCCTCACGAAGCGGGATTCTGTTGTTATTAACCAAGAGCCGTATGACCTGGGCAGGAACGACTCGGATGATTGGACAGCCATGCAGAGGTTTCTGGATGATCAGGAAGTACCACATGGGGTCAGTGATGCGTGGGCGCAGTACGCTGACTTAGGGGGTCTGACTGAGATGAAGTGACGTTTTTGTTTTACTTGCAGCAAGGATTCTAGCATGTGTCGACTTGTTTACTTCTATTTCTTTGATGAGATTTCGGGGTTTTCTTTTATTTTTACATCCTGGGTGTACCCCGATACGATGGCGCAACTCGTTCTGAGGATCTCTTTGTTTACTATGTATGGCGTTTATGCCACAGCTTTATACCCATGCGCATCAAGTGCCATTCTCACTGCTGTGGCGTTCTGCTCTATTTGCTTTTCTATGTATGTACTTGATATTCGCTTTTCTGCATGCCTAGTCCTTTGCTGTCCGTTTTCCCTTTCCTCTTTCTTTTGGTTCCTTCCTCGTACGGTGCAGAAGACTTGCTATTTCATTGCGTCTGATGAGATTCCCGCGCCTGATGCGTATCATGCTGGCATGCGAGGCTGTGAAATAAGTTATAACATGTGATGGACGGTCAATGAAACTGGAAAAGACAATTGAATCAGAAAGCTGAAGTTGGATAATTGATTTGCTACGTTGCCCTGCCTTTTCACGTGCCTATGTTTTACTTGCTTTTGGAGCACTTATACGTAACGCACCGGTCCATCGGACCCCGCCGAGGCTTCGAGGCTTCTTTTTCGCCTTCTTACTCTTTCTCTCTCTCTCTACATAGTTTAGAAATCGTGAATTCTTGTTCCCGCACAGTAAGAAAGTTACCGACGGCTGCACATCATCTCTTTCTCCTTCATCATTCTTTTGTCCAGGTATCCTTTTATAAATCTAGCTAGCAGCAAGTGCATGCGCGACACGCTCGAGGGAATGAAACACTTCAAGAGAGAATAGCAATGCGCTGGATCTGGTTGGCCAATCTTGAACGATATATAGGCCGCGGGAATCTGCCTAAACACCGGCTGCGCTATGTAACGCGGAAGGGTCGGACAGCTGCGTTTTCCAACGATTCAATACCGAGACAACGGGGGTTCGCAAATAATTGCATGGTCTAGGTATACGGAGTATACATGCCTACTCTGTACTCTGTAAGGTAGCCTGTAGGTATTACTTCGTAGTGTACGCTCGGCGCAATGGGTACCTATAAATGATGGGCATGTCCCCCCGACACTGAAACAACCCCAAACATCAGAGAATTATACTTCCAGCTTCCTTTCGGTCTGACCTCAAGCAGAGTCGAACGATCACTCGATATATCAATATGAAGTTCAGCGCCATTCTCGGCACATTTGCCCTGTCTACCCTCGAGTCATATCGCGCCTACGCCAGTCCACTGGAAGCTGTGTCTCCGGGTGCTCAGTCATTGAAAGAACGAGGAACTGAGTACTGTTGTATGGTTATGTGAGTTGTCTCCAATAGATGCCATCAACAGAGCCGTAGCCTGAAGCAGCTATGTCCATCTCGTCTATCATTCCGATCCATGCTAAACAACAAAAAAAACAGACAATTCGACACTTACAAACGAAGTCAATTTGTTCCCTGGACCGGTGGACGCGCGCGTATCGCCAGAGTGTCCGGGTGCGATATCTACATTGATCAAAACAGGACGCCGCCAAGCAAAGGCGGCTGTGCAGGGTGGGAGCTGGACACGCGCTCTTGTTCCTCAACGCCGCCAATTACGGCCGTTGTCCAGCCTGCGAATGTTTGCCAGGGGGGATGAGGTAAGAGGACTGTATACAGTATAGTCATGCGAGAGCATGCGTTGACTACAAGATGGTGTGGAATATCATGATATGGTCAACGAATTGGAAAGAAGTTTTGCAACATTGGTTGGATACGCTATATTTCCATACCGTGTCACGTATATAACATGTTACTACGCCGCTTGTGGGTTACATGTATGATGTGACATGTCGTCGATCCCAGCCGAGGCTCCCAAGTCTACATGTCCCCCCTGTCTTGTCACTTGTGTCTCTTGGTCATTATGTTAAATGTTTGCGTGGCAGTCTTGACAGGTCACGATTCTGCCTTCCTTATACCTTGCTCTACCTAGTTATGTGTGTACCCCGATACGATGGCGCAACTCGAGAGTCGACGCTCGTTCTGAGGATCTCTTTGTTTACTATGAATGGTGTTTATGCCACAGCTTTATATTCATACGGTATACCTCCCATGCGCATCAAGTGCCATTCCCACTGCTGTGGCGTTCTGCTCTATTTGCTTTTGTTGTGCATGCGCAACACGCTACAGGGATGAATAAAACACTTCAAGAGAGAAAACTTAAAAGAGATGCGCTGGATCTGGTTAGCCAATCTCGAACGAGCTGTAGGCCGCGGAATCTGCCTAAACACCGCTTGCACTATATAACGCGGAAGGGTCGGTAGCGAGGCGGGGATCGATTGACAGCTGCGTCTTCCAGCAATTCAATACCGAGATGACGGGGGTTCGCAAGTAACTGCATGGTCTCCATACATGCTCCAAACTCTATCTGCACTCTGTACTCTGTATAGTGACAAGTGTACGCTTGGGGCAATGGGTATAAATAATAGGCATGTCCCCCTGAGTCCTGACACTGGAACAATCCCAAACATCAAAGACTTAGACTTCCAGCCTCCTTTCGATTTGACCTCAAACTCTTCGGTAGCAGAGCCGAACAATCACTCAATATACCAATATGAAGTTCAGCACCATTCTCGGCACATTTGCCCTGTCCACCCTCGAGTCATACCGCGCCCATGCCAGTCCACTGGAAGCTGTTTCTCTGGGTGCTCAAACATTGGAAGAACGAGGAACTGAGTACTGTTGTATGCTGATGTGAGTTGTCTCCCCTGCGTACATAAAGCCGTAGCCTTGTCCATCTTATCTATCATTCCGATCCACGCTAAACAACAACCAAAAAAACAGACATTTCGACACTTACAGACAAACCCAATTTGTTCCCTGGACCGGTGGACGAACGCGCGTCGCCAGAGTGTCCGGGTGTGATATCTACGTCGATCAAAACAAGACACCACCAAGCAAAGGCGGCTGTGCAGAGTGGGCGCCGGACACCAGCTCTTGTTCCTCAATTCCGCCGATTAGGGCCGTTGTCCAGCCTGCGGAAGTTTGCCAGAGAAAGAGATAAGAGGACTGTATACCGGTTATGCGATAGCATGCGTTCAACTACAAGATAGTGTGGAACATCATGATATGGTCAGTGAATTGGAAAGAACTTAAGAAGGTTTGCAACGTTGGTTGGATACGCTATATTTCCATACTGTGTCACGTATACGGTATACAACATGTTACTACGTCGCTTGTGGGTTACATGTCGTCAGATACCAGCCGAGACCCCCGAGTCTGCATGTCTCCCCCTGTCTTGTGGCTCTTGGCCATGACGTTAAATGTTTGCGTGACAGTCTTGACTCTTGACAGGTCACCATTCTGCCTTCCTTACCTTGCCCTCGTTATGCATGTACTCCGTAGATGATGGGGACTACAGCCTCTGTCACTCCTCAGCGCAGTCTAATAAGGCCTTGGCCCAGCCTGCGAGAGTTGCCAGTTAGGGAAAGAGGTGGAATGACTGAAGTCGTGCGATGCCTTGGCATTCCATGCGTTCAACTTAAATGCTGCGGAGAGGTAGTACATGGTGGCCAATGAGTTGGAAAGAACTTCTGGAACTTTGGTAGAGCGCCATGGTAGTCGTCTTTCAGAGGAAGACCCAAGTACCCTCCTGCTTCGGATCGTGTGCCTGTAGGATACCTTCCTAGTACCTATACACGCAATAGGGAAAGTCTTCCAGATGTATACGAATATATATGCCTCCTCGCATTGTACCAGAAAGAAAGCCTTGTACATAGGACTCGCCATGTCTTACGCATGTTCCTGCCATCCTGACTCTTCACGAATCACTCCCTCTTTACATGCGCCGGATGCTCCAGATTGTCGAGGATCTCCGATCCCATGGACCAAATCATATACGCTGGTCCAACGAGCCACGCACCACTGGCAGCAGCCCCCAGCAGATTAGCAAAGAGCAATAACTCAAGGAAACGATGGGACAGATAGGCATACTTAGGCAGGATCCACATAAGAAGCAGATCGACAAACTCATTGTGTCCAACGTTCTCAAAGCCGGAGAAATATTCATTGCACCCTTTGTTTCGCCCCCATCAAGTGATGTTAGTCAAACCGACTTTCACTCCCCCCCAACCCAACCCAAATGCGTGTTCTACCCCCTTGGACCCTTCTTCATCACAGCATAGGACGACGGAGAGAACTCACAGTACAGCAGCGTCTTGCTCAACGTCATCACCGCAGCACTAAACCCCACCAGCAGCGCCAGCGCACCTACCCGGCCCCTCACAACCCACGCTCCTCGCCCTTCCCGATCCCCCGGCGCAGCAGCAGCAGCAGCAGCATCGCCCCCCTCCCGGCTCCCTCTGGAGCGCCAAAGCCACAGATAGACAAGATAGAGGGCCGTCTCGACCACGTTGAGCGTGGACTGCGCGGCCGTGAAGCCGTTCTTGTCCAGGATGGCTTTCCAGCCGTACACGTAGTCGACTTCCCCGTAGAGCTTGTAGGGCAGCCATAGCGGCCAGTGGGCGCGCCCGCCGTGCATGGTGTGCGGGCGGCCGAGTACGTAGCCCGTGTCCCAGATGACGAGGGGGAGGGAGAGGGCGAGCCAGAGGAGGGTGAAGGATGAGGGTGTGTGTGTGAAGATGCTGCGCTGGGCGGCGGAGGCGGAGGCGGAGGCGGAGGAGCGCGTGGTGACCATGCTGGGCGTGGGTACTGTGGTGCTGTGTTGGTGTCGTGACGTCTTGGATGAAAGATTGGGAAACGGGGAGCGTTGTGAATGAACAGAGTGTAGATGTTGCTTTGATGTAAAGAGGGAGGAGGAGACAGGCCGAGGTTCGAGGGCGGCGCGAAGCGTGGCTTCCCGTCCGGCTGGGCCGCAACCCCGGATTTGCGTTGCATTGTTCGGGTCCTGCGGCACAGGTACGTACATTATGTGCATGCATAACTACATGTATGTATGTATGTAGATACATATTGTACATCATCATCATCATCGTGTAGTTATGCACGTGCCACCTGCAGATCACAACTTACGTGACACATGTGGCACAGAACCTCCTGAATGGAGGTGTTGAAGCAAGAAGCGAAATCAGGTTGATTGAGCAGAGCACATTGTAGTATCAAGCGCACTGTCAGAGGCATAATCAAGAACCCTGGAATAATGACAATTAAAAATACAGGGAAATACCTAAAGTAGAACACAAGATACACCATTATACCCAATTCACCCACTCGCACTTACACCCCCCCGTACCGCCATCGAACCCCCCCATCCTCGCATCACCACTACTTCGACGATTAACCCACGTACCCCCCACAGCCATATCATTCACCAGCGCCTGCGCCTGATCCTGCTGCACCCTCAAGCGGTCATCAATCGCCCTCTCCCAGACCAATTTCTTATTGGCATCCCCTCCGTGGGTATCCTGCGTAATCGTCACGGGGTAGGGCATCGAGCCCGGCCGGACCACCACCAGCGGCTGCTGCTGCTGCTGTCCCGTGGCATTGCTGACACCCTCTGCCTTGAGCAGAGACGATGTATTCCCCTCGAGACGTCTCGTCCAGATCTGCACGCGGAGCCGCGTCTCTCCCCAGGTCACGAGGTGGGATGCCTCCGTCTTGCGACACCCGCCCTCCTGGTCCGGCGGCACGCCCTCTGTCTGCGCTGCGTCCGGGGGGGTGGTCGTGATGGAGCGGAGGAAGATGGTCTTTTTGAAGTACGTGTAGAACCCGTAGTGTTCTGTGGGGAGACCCCGGTCATAGAGCCGCACGGGCTGTTGCATGGGGTGCGGCATCATCACGGCCGGGACGGATGATCCATCGGCTTCCACGTCGGGAGGCGGGATGAGGTTCCGAAAGGTGACGTTGCCAATGACGGGGCTGCTTTCGCGGCGGACTGGCTGTTTTGGCTGTTGCGACGGTGTTGCGTCTACCGGGGAGGAAGATGAAGGGAGAAGGCTGATGTAGAATGGGGCGGGTTCTCCGGCCTTGTGATCTGACTGGATGTTGTCGCTTGTTTCGCCCAGAAACCACATCTCCTTGAAGGAGGGCGGTGCTGGATTCGGCGCAAAGGACGTTGTCACGGCCGACTGAGCCCGTTTTGCCGCCCGCTTTGCTCGTCTTAGGACGGCGTTGGCCAAGGCTGCGGCTCCATGGGCTCGGCGTGCCACGGACGCGGCTGCGGTCGGCGGTTCTCCATTAGCATTGTTCCACGCCCTTTCAGTGCCATTATCCCATTGAATCTGCATGATAAGGGTGGGTTGGTCGGGCCTATAGGGCAGAACAGACGCATGGTCGTCCTTGGGGAGCGCGCAGCTCCAGAGAGTAGACGGCTCTGTGCACCCTGACTTTGCGGCCGTGTTATCCGGCCCGACCACCGTCAGAATCCCCGTAGGCATCGGGGGATAATCCGTCAGGTTCACCCATATCGAGGGAGCAGCCGCCGCGACGTCATGGTGTCGTGTAAGAATTACGGCCAAAAGGATGATGAGGAGCAGCAGAGCCAGAATTCCTGCCCAGATGATCATCCAGACTCGTCTCCTCTGGCGGCCCTCCCGCCCCGTGCGTCCAAAGCAGCCCTTGGATGGGATACATCCGCGGCCTCTCCAGAACCCTCCTGCTCTGCGCGCGAGAACGTCCTCCTTCTCATGTCGGCGTCTCTGACGCTCGACTTTGTGTCTCGTTGCAGTTGTGGAGTATATATGTGCCGCAGAAACAAACGCCGCCGCTGGACGAGCCGGCAGCGGTGCACTTATCGGGAGAGGAGGTGTCTGAGTCTGCGGAAGAGCCGGTGAGTGGTTGGCTGCGTGACGCGCTGCCCTCTGCGAACTCATCGTGCCGGCCAGGCCCGAAGTTGCCGATATTGGAGTCGATGGGAAATGAGAGTGCAGAGGGTGCCCAGGCGGGAACACGGCGCGATACCGGAAAGCTTTTCCGCCTTGCGACTTTTTGGGTGGTGAATACGGCGGAGGACAGTCTGACGTGGGGGGAGACTCGCGAGTGACGACGACGCGCGGTGTCGATGCAGCTCCAGAGCCAGACCCGGACGCAACAGGGAGTATAAGAACTTCTTCAGCCGAAGACGTCCGGTGTCTTTCATGTTGAGCGCCACCGGGGCAGTTCAGGGGAGTTTCTCGAGGCGTTGGAGCTCGAGTAATAGGTGCCGGAACAGCGCCGGCAAACGCAATACCGGCGGAAGAAGCTGTTGGGTTGTGTTTATTGTCTTGGTACATGTAATATTCCTTCCGCTCCTCCTCGGGAAGAAGAATCTTGTCATTGTGGCTCGCAAATGACATCGTTTTGTCGGCAAAGGGCGTGACGACGTGGTCCCACCATCCATGTGCTCTCGAGCATGCACTATCAGGACTCACTTCAGGCCCTTTTTCTTTGGCGCGTCTCTGAGGATCAGTATTGCCATCTTCTTCGAAGAGAGTGAGTGGCGAGACGTTGTCAGAGTCTTCTCGAGGGACCTTGCCCAGCTCAAGACTGAGTACTCTCTTCTGGTGGCGTGCAGTCGTCTCCTCTCTGCCCCTAAAATCATCAGTGGGCAAGACCGAGACCGAAGGCGGCGCCGTCTTTTCTGGGAGGAAGTGTCTGGAAGGCTTGGGGTTATTTGAATACATGCTGGATGCTGGCCCCCGCCAGTGGCCGAAGGAGAAGGACGTCTCTGGTGTGTCGGGAGACCAAAACATTTGAGCATTGGGATTGAAACCAGCCTTGTCAGCTGTATATATTGGGGCATGAGGTGCTTGAGGGGGGGAGGGCTGGCTGCTCATGGCTTGGGCTCCCATGACTTCCGAAGAGGGTAGCGAGATCCCAATCAGAATCGGCTCGTCTGCTGGTGAAACTTGCTGGTCCTTGGAGCAATGTCCTCGACTGGGCGATGTGCCGCATGTTGGGCTTTTTCCTGGCCTCTTTTTCAGCCAATTCCAGTTCCCCATGGAAGCAGAACTGGGTTCTCCCTCCAGTGCTTTCAACGCGGCGGCATCGACAAACTTTGTTGGTCTCGCCTTGGGGCCACCGCGAGCGTCATCGGCAATGGGGTAATTTCGTCGAAATGCTGACATGTCTGTGATGAGACGAATTCCCGCCTTTGCGTTCTGAGCCTTCTGTCGTTTCCGCGATGTAAGTCTTCCAAGCTTGGAAGCAGATATCCTTGATCCTCTCGGGCACGTAGTCTTTGCGTTGCCTTGTGGCGATGAGGCGGGCGTCTGGCACGACCCAGCCAATTCACCGGCGTCGATGGGGCTGAAGACCTCTTCATCTTCCCATTCTTCCCAGTCGTCCATATTGTGACTTTTCCTCTTGATAGCCTCGGACTGGCCGATCTTGTGTACACATGATGTGGTCATGATGTCCAGGGCGCAACGCACTCGTGGTGGATGGTTGAATAAGTCGGTTAAGTTGCGTCACGGCAAACTGCGTGTATAATCCGTGCGTATTGAGCGGCCTGCCTGCAGGTAATATGTTTGACTGAAGAGAGAAGCACTAAGAAACGAAGGACAAGAGCCAAAGAAGGGAAGGTCATACAACAATAGAACGATGCCAGCATGTGAACAATGCTGGGAGTGAATGGGAGGGGGCAATGCAGACGAAAATATGCGACAAGAGACAATAAAAGATGAGAATACAGAGGACAGTTGGGACAATAGCAAGAGCAGCGCAGGTGTTCCAGGGCCGCCCATTGATGCAGCATCACCGGCTTGCGTGACGTTGTCTTGCCAGCTTCGCTGCCTCTTCTCGTTGGCCATCTTCTATAATTAGCGACATCATGTGCGACGCGTCTGCTGTCGCGGTCGTAGCCGGCGTCTGGATGCAACTTGGAAGCGTTTTGACTGGTTGGGGTTGAGAGAGTTGTGTCGATGAAGGCGCTTAAAGACGTTCGATCCTCCGATCATGGAAGACGATTGGATGTCGTGATGCGGCGTCATGCAGGGGTCAAATCTTGATTACCTACCTAGGTACATACCACAAGGTCGGCGAGCTACCTACCCGGCACGGCACAATTTCAAAGTTACCAGAACTATTCAGAACAAAAGAACAATAGGCCAGTTTGTGATTCACTCTCGCTTTTTTGATCAGTAGGGACCTGGTTTCATTGCCAGAAATATCTGCGCAACTTGTGCTCACGACCAAAATGGAATGACATTGACACCAGGGCATCGCGGACAGGCGAAATACTGAAATTCAAGATGGCTTCGTTCTGGGCTGTGCCTGTGTTGAATTCCGTGTTCCAATCACAGGATAGGTCCGGCTACACCTACGAATTTACAAAAAAAACGCTGGCTAAAATTCCTGTACATATTTGAATATGTATTTACTCACGAAGGTAGGTATGTGGAATGCGCCGAGGCTTGGCATTGACATGAGGCCAATAAAAACACCCGAAGCGCACCGACGAAGACTGGAAAGCTGCTACATAGATCGGTTCATCCAGAGTGGCTCTTGAAGTTTTCGATTCGGCATCGCGTGGATGGGGTCAACTCAGATCTCGCACGCGGCGTTGAAATCGGCATTCTGACAATCTTGAATCGTCAATCACCTTCCGCCCCGCCACCTCGTCGGCTGTCTTGCACAGCTCTACGGCGTCACTGAAGGAGAATAAGATAGTTGGAATCGTGTAGATTCAATATTAAGAACAAGAAAAGAATAGACAAAGGAAAAATCAACAACTACAATCGGCTTCTTTATACCCGTGCTCGCCTCCACCTGCACTATGTGGCATGCTCAATCAATCTGTTCCTCCTTCACATCTCCCCTTCACTTTCATACATGAACCGAGCCACTTCGATTTCCTTGCCGAATTCTCCTCCGCCCTGATGAATATCTCTGCTCGTGGACGAAAGAAATCATATCGCTGTCTTGGCCACTCCAGTCGCTTCGTGACTCGTCTCGCTATGTGGATTATGTTCGTGCTTTATAGTTCCCGGAGTTTCGCGGCAAGGCGATCATCGTTCCGCTCAAACTACGCCTTGTCATGTTCTCGGTCCATCCGGGAACACCGGGTCCAACCCCAATATACTGTGTAACAGCGTTGTCTCGACTGCGCCTTCTCGAGAGCTGGGCCTCCCGTCGCAAAGGTTGCAGGAGGTGGGCCAGGTCTGTTTGACGTTCTGGCAGAAGACCCGAGTTGCATAGGGTCGGCTAATGGCGAGAACATGCTTACTGTTGACTTGGGACCTGGACGTGAAGCATCAGCTTATAATCGCAGGTGTGATGATGTTCACGTTGCAGGCATTGCAATTGTCCGCAGGGATTTGGGTAGGCCATGCTGTAAGCCTGTAACGGATGCGGTCGAGCCTCATCTTCCCAAGCATGTTTGATGCGCTTTGGAAGACGAGGTTGTTGCCTTTGGTTAGCTTTTCCAAGGCACGTTTCTCGAAGCGGATCGCTGACTACCGTGCCACAAGGAGTCAAGGGCCAAAGGAGGGCAAAGATGGAAGAATACTCGGCTCACAAAATGTGTCTGTTCTGACGGACAGCTCATGAGTTCAAGGACCTCTTGTCTCGTATCGCTGTTGATAGGCTGTGGTGGTCTTCATGAGATTGATGAATCTGGTTCTTGAAGTAGTGCCCAAGATCCACCATAAGCAAATCGCAAAGACGGACTGCACGGCGACCCAAGATCGAATCGAGTAGAGATTGCACACGCACAAGTGAAGTGGCATAGAGGATATAAAAAGATGAGGCGACTATCGGATCAAAGATACCGGGGATATGAAGACTCAGGAGTCAGGAGTCACCCGAGGCCATCGAGAGCCCTGAAGTAGGAGAGAGCCATTTGGAAACACTAGTCAAGAGATGGTCAAGTGTTGGTCAAGTGTTGTTGAGGTAGATGGAGAAGACAAGACTGGATTGGAATTTGGGGGGCGAGCGAGCGCCTTTTATAATCGTTGATGTGTGGCAGTAATAGTATTGGTTGTGTGATGTCAGCAGAGCAACGTTCTATCATCATGCGAACCATGGCCTGTCGAGAAACACGCTCCGAAGCGAGTGTTTGGCCCGATACCGGGGGCTCATGGATCCTCCCACAGCTGTTGACAGTTCACATGTTGAGCTCCTCATTTCGTTTGCATCAAGTTGCGCAATACCTTCGGCAAAGCACTTGGCTCGAAGCACAGACGTGTGGCCACTGGTCGATGAAGACAAATTGAAAAATGCTAGAACGATCAGAGGGCTTCTGTGTATCGATTACCGAGTCACCGATATTGTGAAGAAGATGCAACAATTACCGTGGTCCGTAATGCCGCTCCAAAAGGCCAACCTGACTGTTCGATACTCGTGACTCGTGAGACATAGTGCACCCACGAGTATATCGGAGTCCTTCCTCCTGAGCATTCCAGCATAATCTTGGTCTAATTCTGGATTATCTTATCTGTATGATGTAATTCCCTCACTTCCCTTCTCCATGTGCGCCCGTTTTCTGTCGACAGTTGCATACAATTGTACACAAGAACCTTCAACTGGGAAGCTGAGCCCGACTCTTCTGGGATGGTATGTGGCGTTGGAAAAACGCTCAGTTTTATTATCCCGTTTGTCGTGGGCAGTCATTCGAAGTCGCTGAGATGAGCTTGGGGACTGTCAGGCCGGTACTTAAAACTTTTGCCGATGTTTACAGTTTCAGTATCAAGGCTCCGAGAGCAATTACCAACCTGCGGCATTGTGGCAAACGTTCGGCAAGTGGTGAACAAGTCCGGTCAAGCTGCGACAAGCACAATGGAATTCTTCAGCTCATGCCTTTTCTGGCCAGCGATTTTCTTCATTCGGCTTGTAACCCTGTATTATCCGGTCTATTAGCATCGATGTATCTCTAAGTTCACATGAAAGCTGCGAAAGAGATTAGCTAGGACCTTCGGCTACGCCCGTGGTGACATGGCTTGGAAGTTAGCCACCTTTTCGCTCCATGTGCCTCGTGAGTCGTGAGTCGGCAACGAGCATTTATGTACATACATGTGTACTCCTGCACTTATGTATGTACATATGTATTTATTTCTGTTCCTACTTCAATGGGGTTAGTGAGGGCGTATCTTCCTTGCTGCCTCCTTTTTGCAAATGAAAAGAGGTCCTTAGCTCGGTCAAGACCGCCTTGGCTCTATATGGCTGCGCCTTGAGCACCAAAACATCGTCCCCCAAGCGCTGCACTCGTTGAGCACAAGCTCTGATATTGTCCGGATAGGATACAGAAGGCGCGATTGCAGATCGTGGAAGAGGGAGATGCGGTTAATAGCAACTCACGTTTGCGTGATCAACTAGGTATGTAGATCTACGGTGTAGGTAAACCTCCGTGGACCACGACTTTGGTTGTATTTGCATTCAGTCCCCATCGTCAACCCGCTCCTACCTAGGTACCAGGTTAGGTACCTAAGGTACCTACATATGTAGGTACAGGTACATAGGTAGGTATGTGGCGGCGCCGGAGAAGACGCCCATGGGCCAATGATCCATCAGCCACGGCGGCTGCCGACTCCAGTGTGGGATTCTTTGTCTCCGCGTATAAGACGGCAAAGGGAATGTCCGAGTCGGCAAAGCGGACGGGACATTAATCGTGTCGCGAAGTCCGGCAACTTTACTCAACCTCTCTACTTGTTGAATGTGATTCCTCAGTACCTGTTTGACACGTACCTACTGTTCTATTCCTGTTGCCCCGACTTAAAAACCAATATATATGTATGCACACAAAAATTAAAATGCATGCACCTAGGAGGTAATTAGCCTCACCGCTTCTGGCCTGTTGGCCGTTGCATTATTAGGTACCTTAGAAGTTAGGTGCGCCCGGAAGCCAGAAACACTTCTGATCACCACTGCACCAGTGATACGAGATCATGGCCCCACTCACCAGGCTAGTCCCGATGGAGGCCATCCACTCTTCCAGCTGGCCAACGGTCTTGGTTGAGCTTTGGTCGCCTGTCCGGACCCGACTTTGACAGCTCCGACATCTCGACGTTCTCGACATACGGAGTACTCGCCCTTCTGCCATCCTCTCAGCCTGCGCGACACGAACGACTGTCATCCTTCCTGCAGCCCTACGAACGCGTAATCTCTTGCTGCGACGTGCTTGGTACGACTGTGCCGATTGCTCTGACACACAATATCTCCCTGCTTCAATTGTTCCACAGGGAGCCACCGTGCGAAATTGCTATTTTGCGTGCCGGTCGCAACCCACGATCCACGCTGTTTCTTGCTTCTTCGCACTCTTTCAACTCTTGCGGCACTGGAGAAGAAGGGAGTCGATCGTCGCTCTTCAAGAGTCAACCAATCCACAGCAACCGAACTCGACCAGCGTCGCAGTCGCCGCAACCGCATCTGACCGTGACGTTGCGTTGTCCTGTACGCGAAACTCAGAGTCGCTTCGTCGACCCAGATTCAAATATATATGCATATACACAGAGAACGGATTACTCTGTGCCATTGCTGGCTGATAGCCTGCTGACCTCATTTTCCCGACAGCCAGTCCAACGGTGGCCTCCTTTACTCTCGGCTCTCAGCTGCACTGATCCGAGACGCCACCGCTTGCTTACTCGTCATCCAACAGCACCATAATATTGGAAACTCGGCATCGAGACCTCGACATTCAAGCTGGAGTCGTCAAACTTGGCAGCCGGCTCCTCGAGCTCCGTAAACGACCGGCCTGTGGTTTCTCACCACCGACGACGATCCTCAGCCGGGAGCCAGACCTTGAGTGAGCAGCGATCCGGCCAATATCTTCAGATACATCCCAGAACAGCCAACAGAGCTCCGCTTTCTCCCATCATTGGTACGTCTCATGGTACTTGGCCAGCCAGTCTTGCCCCGCCCTTATGGCCATGCTTTTGCCCATGTCTTTGCCTAAGGAATGATTCGTGCCACATGGGCGAACATGTCGTGATCCAAGTTGTTGCGCAAACTTGACAAAGGGTCAGACAAGCTAATCGTGCGACCTCTGCTTCCGTAGGCACGCCGGCCAGCCCGATGTCATTATCGCGTAGCCCTTCGCCCGTTCCAGGTGGTGGCTGGTCAAGTCCCGGCTTGAACATCAGCAGCGGCCGGACCAGCCCTACCAACACTCCCTCCTCCAACTCTGCATCTTGGGAATCTGCCAGGATGCGTCATCTCGGCCCCAATGGCTACCCGTCCTTTTCTACGCACAACCAGGGCTTCTTTACCCGACATATGCGACGCCTGTCGAGTAGTCTACCTCGATTCAGCTCCAATAGCAGTGATCAGCGCCCTGGCGACAAGCAAAAGGTAGATCGTGGACGCTGGCCAGGGCAGAATATTCCTCTCGTCGGAAGAATACGATACATCTTCGGCCGCATGGGCAGGAAGCTAAAAATCAGACTTTTGATATGTCTTATCTTGCTGCTTTGTCTCCTTGTCTTTTACAATACCCGTAAGTGTTATACCCCTTATCGCGGTGTGGGAGGGAAAGCCGATGCATTACTTGATTCTAGTACGCTCCTGTTAACACCTTTGTCGCGTCATTAGCTCTCGTTTACTGGTACCGAAGAGCGAGTTGGGGAGGTGGTGGCTCGAAATATGTCATCGTCCTGGCTGCCAACGTTGGCGGAGGAGTCATGGAGTGGAAAGGGGCACGAGAATGGGCCATTGAGCGTGACAGTGTTCGAAACAAGCGGAAATACGTCTCCAGATGGGGCTACGACCTCGAAATCGTCGACATGAAGACTAGAAAGAAGTATGCCCACGAATGGCGAGAAAGCTGGGAAAAGGTGGACTATCTGCGGAATGCCATGCGAAAATATCCCAATGCGGAGTGGTAAGTGGTCTTTGGGAGTCGTCATCTGTATATTATCTGGAAGGCGGACGGAGCCGACTAACGCGAAAGCCTTGATAAAACAGGTTTTGGTGGCTTGACTTGAACACCATGGTCATGGAGCCCTCGTATTCTCTCCAAAATCATCTCTTTGACAACCTGGGCAAAGACGTATACCGCGATATCAACGAGTGGAACCCGCTCAACATTACACACCCGCTCACGTATCCTTATCTCGACAAGTCTGCCACGAGCCCCGTCGGAGACGGCAACATCAATTCAGTCAACCTGATGTTATCGCAGGACTGCTCCGGATTCAATCTCGGCTCCTTTTTCGTCCGACGCAGTGCCTGGACAGAACGTCTACTGGATATCTGGTGGGACCCCGTCGCTTACGAGCAGAATCACATGGCGTGGGAGCACAAGGAGCAAGACGCTCTGGAGTCGCTATACAAGAACCATGCTTGGGTCCGAAAACACACGGGCTTTCTCCCCCAACGAAAGATTAATAGTTTCCCGCCCGCAGCCTGCGGCGACGACACCGGCGCGAACAACACCCGCTTCCACTACAGTCAAGAGGATCGCGATTTTGTAGTGAACATGGCTGGCTGCGAGTGGGGCCGTGACTGTTGGGGCGAGATGTACCACTACCGGGAATTCAGCTACTGGCTGAACAGGAATCCCTGGGAGCGATTCAAGGAGGACCTGGTGGCGGTCATTTGGTACAAACTCACTGGCAAGCAAGTCAAGCTATGAATGAATGACTTCTTTCAGTGCCTATACGTTACGTGTCTCGTGGTATGCGCCCGAGCGCGTGGAGGGTATGACTCTCTTGAATCATTTCGCATGAAGCCAGGCAGGATGGCTCATGGCCATACATATATGGAGGCGCATGGAGTTTTCTTTTTGTTTATTGCGGTGGTCATCGTAGGCAGGACTTGTCTTTCGTATGACTAGTCTGCAGGTTTCTGGCCGACACACTTTCACAAACCAATACCCATTCCTGTCTCTTGCGGACGATTTGGACAACTTCAACAACAGAAAGTACTGTTTTCTTCTTCTTGTTTCACCAAAAAAAATGCATTTTTTTAACAAAAAAAAAACAAGCCAAAGCAAGAGGACGGAGAGTTAATGGGGGTGATTTGGTCTCTGGACGAGGAAGTTGATGTGTATAATACATGATTGGATGACGGGACGCAGGAACGCGAAACCGGGAAGGACAACACACGGCATATGTGTGACGGACGGGGTTGTCGGCGATGAGTTGAAGGAGGGGAAGAAGAAGAAGAGGAAGAGGGAGAGGGGGGAGAAGAAGGGAGAGGCAGGTGAAGAGGTGGTCTATAATTGAATGTTTAGTACACGAAGTGGTTGTCATGTAGACGAGAGTAATTATTACAGTCTAAGTGCTTCCCAGTGAGGCTTTTCACTCACCGGAAGGTCATTTGCTTTGAAAAGGCAGGTATCTGCCTTACGAACGGGATGAATGTGGGCTACCTCGATGCAAAAAAGACAAAGACATCAACTACATCCATATCTCTTAAGTATGTATGTACATACATAGGTAGCTACACACGTAGGTATGTAGGTAGTGCAGCAGACCTCCCGGGCCCTGCCTCCGCAAATAACGACCTCCCTCTTCCCTATCTCCGTGTGATTTGGTCCCCTCGGTGCCGGCGATCATGCTGCGCACGGTCTACTACATATGTACCTACCTACTGTACTGTAGAGTAACACCATTTCCCTGATGCACGATTTCCCTGATGAACGAGACTTTCCCTGCAAAATGCATAATCTTTAGCAAACCAAGAAACAAGCAAGGATCGAAGTTTGATAACAGGGGGAGAAATAGGGGCTAAAGCTGGTGCGTTGTTGCGATTGCGCCGAAACTTACGGAGTACATCCCATGTTCGGGCCCGGGGCATGTCAAGGACTCAAGAGTCAAGAGTCAATCGCCGTTTTTCCTGGCCTGCAGGGCTGCACCCCGGGAATCCGGTCCAGGCACAAGTTTGGATGAACTTCTAAAGATGGGTACAGACTGCAGTTGTCATTTTTCTTACTCATCTTGCTTTCGCTCTTACATTTTTTGCATGCTCCGTACGTGATTCATGAGTTTCTTCAAACCTACCCCAAGAAGAAAACGGCAAGTCATCACGTCATCCTAATAAGGGGGGGAAGTTGTATGGCAGGCCTCCTATGTAAATAGCATTCGGTTGTATTAAAATTTGACCTACATACAATATGCACAAAAATCTTTTGAAGAAGATAAGACTAGCGTAGGACGGTGGACCACACTGATAGACTTAGGTATACCTGCCTAGTGATAAATGTGTTATGCATATCTACTAAGTGCTTTCCATGCCACATGTCAATGCAAGTCCAATCACCACGTATGTACTCCGTAGATTGTAGGTACATGTTGCATCTCTTTCTTAATGAATCCCACCAGGTGTATGTACATACTTTGCACATATACTAGATACGTCTTATTTCTCAGACTCCGGAGAAGATGACCGACTTTGCTTGTTCCGCAGGTCATGCGATTAATTGCCTGGACGGCATCGCAGGTTTTTCTCCCCGAGAGAATCTGCCGTTGGCTACAGCCTACGAATATAGACTGGGGTAATCACTTCACCAAGAGCTTGATGCGGAAAATCGTGTACGATTGAAAAAACCTTGCAAAGGAACCTTGCAAATTGTACGGAGTATGTACATTGTAGGTACTTTCGAGAAAGAAAGCTTTCAGGGGCAAAAGGTACACACAATGCACATACATCTGATATGTTACATATGTATGTAAATTTCAACGCATACATACCTACGGAGTACTCCGTAGTCCGTACGTACTAGTAACTACAGAGTAGACTGTAGGTACCTAAGGTATGTTCTCCGTACGCACATGGAGTCATGGATGCATCCATGCAATGCATGAGTTAGAACTTAGGCCGATGAATCGGGCTGGCGTCGGCCCTGGGACAGTGGGAACAAGTCGGGCCGGGGGGGGGGGGGGGGGGGGGGTTT
>SRQG01000218.1:0-48455 GCA_018360325.1 Claviceps aff. humidiphila group G2b | reverse complement strand
GGCCAGCCAAGTACCTCCAGGGCGCTAGTAGGGGGTCTGCACGCACTAACCCCTTTGGGAAGCGAGGAAGGACAATTACGTTAGTTATGTAAAGGATGATTAAAGTCTCCCAGTGGTCAGCTGCTCTTTGTCTCCTTTCGTCCTCAGCCAGATCCCCATCAATCCTGCATCGTAGCCCAGGCAAGTCAGCGTGGGATGCAGAGGATGATATTTCTGTATTGTGCTGCGTGCATGACTGATGCAACGATGCGGTCTGCGCGTCGTGTGCGTCGAATGCAACTTTGACACGGATCGTCTTCGCTTGCGGCATTCCCTGTACGGAGTAGGTAGGCACACAGCACCTATGTACCTATGTACCTACATAGGTAATCATTAGGCCACAGCCCTGAGCCTACGGAAGAGCAGCGGGAACGTCCCATCGATGCTCACGCTTCTCACGACATACTACAATCGTTTTTTTTTCATGCCCAGACCGAGGCCGCGCCGTGCATGTGCCGATGTAGGGGCCGTAAGCTGTAAACTGTCGAGATGATAAATCGCGGGCGTCTGTGTGATCACAGGTCGCTGCAAGTTTTCTTAGTTCAGGTACCTAGCATCCCAACGCCGATAGAGAAACCCGTCACTTTCAAGTTACTTTCAAATTGCCACAGACGACGCGTCGTTTGCACTCGATGAACGAGAAGCAAGTCGCTCGCTCACGAGAGACTGTCCGCAATGATGACTTCGTGGCTCGGTGAGCGACTCGGTGAGGCCAACGATGGCATTCCGTCATCTCACACTGTAAAACGCTGCGCTGGTGCCGAAGGGTAACTACTCTGTAGAATCAAAAGATGCCCGGAGAAGCACAAATAGGGACGTTAGCCTTTGACCTTGCTAGACTGGGCTCAATTGAAGAGATTCCCGTCAATTGGCGTGCTTTTTGTCGGCCTTAACTTTCCACGCCACAGTGAATTGAATGCGTCACCCCACACACGTCACGACGGAACCATTCTCTCGCGCGGGGACACGGTAACACAGCGGCCCGACGTCTCCAAAGCCAAAGAATCATCCATTACTCCGTTCTATCGACGTCCTATCGAGCGTCTTCCCAGCGTCCCTTCTGCCATGAAAGACCAAGACACACGCAGCGATGGCAGGGCTACGGCTGCAGCCGCGGGAAATAACACTACAGTTGCCGAAGACGCGGGGCATGATGACAGCGGCGGGGACAGCGACGAAGATTCAAACTCACTCGAGGTAGATGCCCGACCCCCGATTTTCGCCAGTTTCTTTGCTGCGAAGCCTTTCCGAGATGACCATGTGCTGACCACGAAGCCGTCTTCAAACTTCATCCGCAGGTGACCTTTGATCCGTCCAATCCCTACCGTCGAAAGAGCTCTCTCGTGACGTCAGAAGCCATCCTGCCTCACGGCCATCGCGCCGCCTCCCGCCGCGACCAATGCTTCGTCCATCAGTTCCTCGACCATCAACGCCGCCGGAATAGTGCCACGATGAGCGATTCAGAACGCAGACGATACCATGCGCACCCAATCTATGCCTCTCCAGACGAGCACGACGGCGAAGTCCTGCACAGCAACAAAAAGAGCCAGGAGAAGCTGGTCGAGCCCAAACACAAATCGCGAACGCCTTCACGCGTCGAGATAGACCCTCTGAGCCTCGATGGCGATCAAGTCGGTCAAGCTGATCAGGAAGCCTGGGCGACCGAGATGACCAAGAGCATGTCGCAGATGGACCTGACATCCTACGATGATGTCCACAGCCGCATGCTCACCAAGAAGCAGCTGAGCGACATGGCCTGGGGTGTCCGCGAGCTGAGTCGGCGTCTAAGCAGCATGAAGATCCGCTTCCGTGTCCGCAACATCTTCCTTCTGACCAAAATCTACGACCAGGACCTGATACCTAAAACCAGAGAACTGACCAAGTGGCTCCTGGATAAGGAGCGCGATGTCTCGTATGTCGTGTACGTCCAAGACAAGCTCAAGACGAACCGCAAGTTCGACGTAGATGGCATCATCGATGAAGTTGCCCAGGCCTACGCTGCTGATCCGGCCGTGGACTTATCTGCTGCCAAGGAGGGCATCGCGCGACGTCTTCGCTACTGGGATGAGTCCATGTGCAAGTCCCGTCCGCACATGTTCGACTTTGTCATCACGCTGGGAGGGGACGGGACGGTCTTGTACGCCAGCTGGCTGTTTCAGCGCATCGTGCCCCCCGTGTTGAGCTTTGCGCTTGGGAGTCTTGGGTTTTTGACAAAATTCGACTTTGAGGATTATACGCGTATCCTGAGCTCCACCTTCAGCAAGGGCGTTACTGTGAGCCTGCGGCTCCGGTTCGAGAGTACAGTCATGCGGAGTATCAAGCGCGGGCTTTCCGATCAGGAGAAGGAGTCAGGTGAGGAGGAGGAGGAGCTGCATCGACATAGGGATTTGGTGGAGGAGTTGGTTGGCGTGGAGCGGGAGGATGAGCACACCCATAGACCAGATGGAACGTTTGAGATACTCAACGAAGTGGTGGTGGATCGCGGGCCGAATCCTAGTAAGTTGCCGCAGTCTGAGAGTGCTTCTTCTTTCCCCCTTTTTTTACGCTTCTCTCTTTCTGTTTCATCTTGTTCTATCACCTCATTCGCTCTTTCATACCTCCCTCTTTTTTCTGTTGTAGGCGAGAGTCAAGAGACAGACACAGAAGCAGTGGCAGGCCAGTGACGAACTATCATAGCTAACAAAATTACCCCCTCCTAGCCATGGCCTATACCGAAATCTTCGGCGACGACGAGCACTTCACCTCCGTCCTCGCCGACGGCATCTGCGTATCCACCCCAACCGGCTCAACAGCCTACAACCTCGCCGCAGGAGGATCCCTCTGCCATCCTGAAAACCCCGTCATGCTTGTGACTTCCATCTGCGCGCATACGCTCTCCTTCCGCCCCATCATCCTCCCCGACACCATTGTCCTACGTGTGGGCGTCCCCTACGATGCCCGCACATCCTCATGGGCAAGTTTCGACGGCCGCGAGCGCGTGGAACTCAAGCCGGGAGACTATGTCACCATTAGCGCGAGTCGATTCCCGTTTGCGTCTGTGCAGACTGAGGGGCGGCGTAGTGAGGATTGGGTAAATAGTATCAGTGGCAAGTTGGGGTGGAATACGAGGCAGAAGCAGAAAGAGCTAAAGGAGTGGTAGCTGTGGTTCTTCTTTTCCTCAAACTCCTTTGAAGTCCTCTATTCCTCTTTTCTTTCTTTGTGTTTTTTTTTCTTACACATATATGTTCACATGTTCGTAACAGTTCGTTCGTTTGTTGGACGCACCTTTTCGACACCCTTTTTCGATATATACCTTACCGACCACAACCTTGTTCAACGGATCTTTAATACGCCAGCTACATCCCATGTAGACTTTTTTTGGCATCTTCTATCTTTTGTTTTCGACCTGGGGCTATGCATGCGTTGGCGTGGGGGACATCAAGACCCTAATATGAGCGGGCGACGGGCAAACAGAGCTTGGCTAAGGCTGCCAGGGCAACCGGGAGCTGTTTCCAACGGATGGGGGACCGGGTGTGAGTGGTTACAGCGTTTCATCGCTGCGGTCTGAATTGGAGAAGATATTCGCGACACTTGCGCAACATACGCATATTGGCAGTCCAGATAATGTGCGTATCATGACGACTGGGAACCGACCACGAGGAGTTCGTCGTGAAGTCTAGTCCCTTCTTTGGTGTACATCTCACGAAAGGGATCTTTTCATTCTAGATACATAGTCGCTGCGAGTCCTTCTCATGGGCTCTCTTGGACGTCTCCCCATCGGTATCATCTAGTTGTTAGATAGACCTACGGAGGAGCAAAATACGATTTTGTTTCTCAGGAGTCAGGATCCTTGCAGAAGACCTTGAAAGATGCGTAGCTTCCACTGGTAATCTATCAATTCAAGAAAAGGACGCTCAATAAGTGCTGTTTAAACACGCTATTCAAATGTCGGGGACGAGGAAATCCGAACGGGCTTAAAGATGACGGATTTGATGAAGGCCACAATCTACGGATCATGCATGCCCGCCTGCGCAGAAGCTGCTGGCAATTTGTTTTTTGAGCTGATACCGGTGACGGCTGATCGGTTCTGATGGCGGCTTCTGCAATTCACACACACATCAACACACACACTCCGAGTTTTCATACAATCGGTAGAAGAGACAAAGACAAAAGAGTGTCAAATTATCTAAAAAAATGTCTCCAAAGACAGCCAGGACTATGCAATAACAAATTCCCAGAAGGCCACCCCTCGGAACGAAAGAAAAGACCCAAAAGCCCAAAGACTCGGATACATGTCCCCCGAAAATTTCAATCTTGCTTCACTGTCCACACTTGCTCGCTCTAAGGATGGAGGCGGCAAGCTCTAGCAAATTTTGAAGCTGTGAAAACACGAACTGCATACATGCAATAGTGGCACGGGAGTGGAATGTTGGCCAAAGACCGATACGACAGTTCGATTCTGACCCACGGATCGGATGGCCGAGTGTAGCAAAGATGACACTGACTGACAAACCTATTGGAAGTAGATGGCAATTGAAGCGGCTTCGTTTGAGAGCGCAGCTTGCATCTACCGCGGCACCATGATCAAGTCGCGATTCTCGCACGGTATGATTATGAAGGAAGGAAAAATCTTTGAAAACTGAACCTTCGGCGCAGAGAAAACTTTAATGCCCCGGCCAGTAATGTGGGGCGAGATCCAGCCGTGCGCTTAATATTCTCGCACCCCCATCTGCACTGTGCGGCCCGAGATCCTGTGACATCAGGTCAACGCGTAATAACTGCCAACATTGCTCTCATTCAGACCAGCCTCCTCCCTTCGTGCGAGTCGAGCACAAAGCAAAAATCACAGCGAAATGGTAAGTCGACCCTATTCCTTCGTCTCTTCTACCGAAAGAGAAAAGAAAAACAAAGAAGTTGCCACAAAGGAAAGCAAAACGTTTCAAGTGCTAACGAGACTCAAAAATCGTTATAGCCGCCCAAGCGCAAACCTCCTCCCGCCCGCCCTGCTGCCTCCATCGCCGCCTCCGCCGTCGTACCCCCCAAGGCGCGACAATCAAAGCTAGCCAAGGAGCACAACATATCGGCGCAGGAAGAGAGTGAGATCCAAGAAGCCTGGAGTCTATTCGCGGAGCCGATGGAGGGGGAGAAGAAGGGGGTGTTGCCAATCGATGATGTGAAGTCTGCGCTGATGTACGTGCCCGTGAAAAAACCCCAGCTACCTATCTATCTATCTACGAGACAACCTGCCATTATAAAAACCGATTATATAAAGAAAAAACTCTACAACAGCGTCCTTGAATATGCATATACCACCACCGTCCATATACCAACGCGCATTATTATTAACACGCCCGAACAGAGCCCTAGACGTTCCCCCCTCCTCCCAAGCCCAACTCCACGAGTTTCTCGACATCCTTGACCCCGAATCGGACGGCTACACTACCTATGAGCCCTTCTTCGCCATTTGCGCACTACAATTCCACGCGCGGGAACAAAACGATTCCGAGGCCGCGCATCAGGCGCAGGTACTTGAGGCGTTTCGGCTCTTTACAAATAATCAGGAGGGTCCTATTACGCTGGCGCATTTGAGGAGGGTGGCGGCGGTGCTCAAGGAAGATGTGGATGATGAGATGCTCAAGGATATGATTCTGGAGGCGAATGGCGGAGGAGGCGTGGCGAGAGGGGTGCGGATGGAGGAGTTTGATGAGGTGATGAGGAATGCTGGCGTGTGGAGGTAGCGTCACGCGCGTGGAAGCCTACGCCTCGCGTTTTTTTATGAGGGTTTTGGAGGGGAGTGGCATGTTCGTTCGTTTGAGCACGCGGCGCATTTGCGTATATAGTAGCAAGCATTTGAATGGTTTACTTTCCTACTTCGTCTATTTCATCTCGAAGACAAGCCTAGGTAGTCTTTTCACCTTTATTTCATGATCCAATTTGGGGAGGGTGCATCTCGGAGAATGATCATGGTGGATTGGCCATGAAATTCGTCTAGCTCGACGGGATTGAACGCGCGTGCATCGTCAAACTACAAGCCTCATAGAAAGGAAAGACCGAAAAAACGAGAAAGCACAGCTGACAAGTAAATAGGCCGGGATCTTTCCCAACGTTTACATAGCCGTCGGGAGCCCTGTGCCCTTTTGTGTTCTT
The DNA here is from genome assembly GCA_018360325.1 of Claviceps aff. humidiphila group G2b. Classification (NCBI taxonomy): domain Eukaryota; kingdom Fungi; phylum Ascomycota; class Sordariomycetes; order Hypocreales; family Clavicipitaceae; genus Claviceps; species Claviceps aff. humidiphila group G2b. Next base: position 42,290 of record SRQG01000218.1, on the reverse strand, counting down.
TATGGAATCGCTGCATGCTCTTAGGTCCACTCGCGCTCACACGGGTTGTCCTAGAGGGAGGACGTCGTTTGCCGCATATAGATATTCATTACCGCAGAGCAAGAAATCATGGTCTCGACGGAGCCTCGATTCGTACAGGCGGTGCGTCAGACGCCTGCTGCGAGTCATCTCCCTCCCCCGTCTTCATCGACCCTGGATCCTTGAAGCCCGAGTGATCGCGGTGCCGCTTGTAGAAATAGTTGTCAGGCTTAGGCTTTATCTCAGGAGGCAGCTCCTCAAGTATGCAGGCCAGCATAGCATCGACCGAGTTCTTCTTGGAGGCGTCGCGGTGCCAAACGGTGATGAGGTGTGCGTTGAAGCGGACGGAGAGGCCGACGCCGCAGAGCTGATCGTCTGTTGCGTGTTAGTGAGCAAGTTGGAGAGGAGAACAAGGAGGGAGGGCATGACACTTAAGACATGGATAGATGAATAAGACAGGAGTGAAGGGGGTGAGAAAAGACGCACCATCGTCTAGAACGCTCTGCAGTTTCTCCCCGATGGCCAGCAGCTGCACCCTCGTCCAGATGGCAGGCCCTGTGGCCTTGGGAACACGAAAGGTCCAGCTGCCGCCGTTGATGTTGCGGCGGTCCTCCCAGATAGGCCTGAAGCCCTGCTTGAAGAGATATATCGACTCGCGCGTCTTAATCTGGTCCACAGGGGTATTGTTGTTGTAGCGCCAAAAGGCCTGGACTGACTCAATGGGGTCGCCGAGCTGTTCGAGCTGCACGTTGTATTCGCCGCCGTCGGGTTTGTGGTCTTTGGATTGCCTAGGATTTGTTAGTGAGCGGGAGGCAGTAGAATGGGGGGTGAACAAGCGATCGATGGGCAGGTGCGGGAAAAAGGGTAACAGGCAGAACAAGGAAAAGACAGGAATGCCGAACCTGTCAAAGTAGACGTTCCAGTAGTGTTGAATAGGCAAGGGGCGCATGGTCTTGAGAAAGTTGCGCTTGGCATCGTCGCGCTGCTCGGCGGGCGACTGCGTTTCCGCGGCCGAGGTGCTCTGCGACAGCCCCGAGAGGCCGCGAGTGACGAGCTGCGGCGGCATCGACATGGCAACGGATGGTGTACCTATGGTCTTTCTGTCGTTTTTATCGTTCGTCTCAGTCGTCTCTCGTCTGTAGTGCTTCGTCTCGTCTATCGTCTTATCTATGTCGTCCGCCGTAGATGGTAGGAATGCAGGAGGGAGTCGAGTGTGACAGCAGCGAGCGCGAGGTTCTTTACGGATACAGTGACGCCGGTGGACCGTTGTTCATCCGCCCAAGCCACGTTGGCGGCCACGTTGGTCATTGTTACATTCTGGCCTTTGTTTCAGATTGCTCAGTTCCTGGCTGGCGTGTTTGGCGTGTTTGGCGTCAACCCCCTGCGTCCTGCTGATGATGCTTTTGCTAGGTATGTACATACATATGTATGTAGTTGACAGTTGTACTGCTTTGCACTTTTGCTTGCATTTTGCTCATCCATAGGTACCTTTCAGTTATGCTTTGTTGCGCATGTGCAAGTTCCTGGAAGAGCCAGCAGCCGTTGACCCGTCGTGACTCGTCGCTCCTTCCCTTGACGGCCGCGACGCCCCGTCTTGGCGCCTTGGCAATGTTGCGTTGTACATGTACGTATTATGTAAACGCCGTTCTCTTTCTCACGCCAGCCACACGAACATCTTCCAATGCCTTCAGATCCTTTGCATGTTCTTCCTATACGCGCCGAAACTAGTCAAAATCTCCGCTCCGAGGGCCCCGATAGCTGTATCATGTATGTAAGGGGCGTCACCAGGCATCTCCAGCCGCCAACACGCCGCCGCCCCCGGCCCATGCACTTTGCAAGCCGCTCTCGCCAGCATCACCAAGTTGTTGGTGGACACACCCTCACAAGTTAAGCTACATACCTCCAAAAGTCCAGGATGTACCTTGACTGCTTTAGACCGGCCGTCCTCGACCAACGGCAGGCCTACCTGCTCGTAGACTCCGAACTCGACGATGGCCAAGCTTTGCTCTCCCGGACAAGACATACATAGACAAATTACGAGCTACAGTCCACCCTTCCATCCTACAAGTCCGGACACGCGTGGCTGGCCTCGAGGATAAGAAATGCCTGATTTAGATAAGTGTAATTCTTCCATTTCGCATTCCAACGTATCAATGTACTTGTGATCGTTCTTGGTCTCGTGAGGTGGCGATCGTATGAGCGTTCGATGAAGGGGAAAGTGAAGCGCGAGATAAAGTGAAGCAAGAGGCTTTAAGTTTTAAGTGGAGGTCGTGAGTAAGGATGAAGTTGAGACGAGACCGCGAGTCCGACAATGAAACCTTTTACGAAGAATATTTAGTAAACACTTCCGGCCATGTGCCGAAATAGCCAAAAACGCCCATCCACTCCGTAATCATCAATCATGGAGGATTCTCTTTATTGTGAAGTGACATGTGTGCATTGTGTAGCCTTTGTGGCATACACACAGACCAGCTTACGGACACTTCTTGTTTTTGTCAAGAAGTACATAAACAGCATTTGCTGACCTCACCTCCCCAAGTTTCAAGTCATAGTTTTTCCTCCCCGCTGAAATGCTGATACAATAGACCTCAGTATATAGTCTGAGAGGCGTCGAGGCATACTTTCATCATGCTTTTCGTACTCGGACATGCTTCCAATTTGTAGTGAGGGTTGATTCGGCGCTTCGTCTGACAAACACAGTTTCGACTTACACAGTCCGCGGCTGCCTCGACTTTGATCCGCCTCGACTAAGCCCTTCGCCACACTAATATAGTTTGCATGGACAATGTAATAGCTCGTCTAGGGCGACTACATATGCTGCCCCGAGACCACGGGCGTTACAACACAAGAAGTACAATATGCCGAAACTCGACCAGTTTGACTTTATAGACCTAAGACCGAGAACAAGAGAGGAAAGAAAAAGCAAAAAACACGGTATCACAGAACAAGAACTGCGATAGGTCGGAATGTGTGAGTTCGGAATTTATTGACTGAACATTACGAGCAATACATAGAGAAAGCAAAGACACCAACTACAATGCGCTCCATGATGCCTATTCACTCCTCTCCTTCACTACTATCGTCATCGAAGCCTTCTCCCTTCACTTTCATTCCGATCAATCGAGCCTTAAGATTGCTTTGCTCCCAGGCCCCCCTTCGTCACGGAAGTTCTCATTGAGAACTCCGTCGCAATGTCTTTACTGCTCGAGCCACTTTGTTTCGCTAGTAAGACACGTTCGTGCCTTGTCGTCCCCGGAGTCTCGACCAACGATCATCGCTTCGTTTATTCACGTCTGCCCTGCTAGGCCCATACGGGACGTCTCTATAACTCTGCTGTGAGTCGCGCTGTCGTAGCTGCGCTCTTCTCGATAGCATCGTCGTATGAGAAGGTCAGGATGTTCGACGCTCTGGCATGGATTTGTCAATACGTTCTCGAGCATCGGCTCATAATTGCAGGCTCTTTTCCGCTGACCGTACAGCGTCTTGACCAACATGTCTATCGAAAGGGGAGGGCAAGATAATACCGCCAACGATAAAAATAGCAGTTCCTAGTATCATTCCACGCTCGACCGTATCATCAACTTCGGCGACACTCCAGTTCAGTTCCGTTTGGGATTCTAGATGGAATGACGTATGATACAAAAGGTTTAAGGGGTACATACACACTGTCGCAGGTAAGAATGATCCCTCCAGGCTATACTAGTACACTCCAGCCACTTGATACAGCAGTAAATGCTCCGTTCAACTCCTGGCTTCGGGATATGGAATCATTGTTGCCCGCAACAGTGTGTACTCCTTTCGTTTCATACGCCATTCCATCTAAAGGCCGAATGGGACCGGATTGTCGTCGAAGTTGATGATAGTGTTGAGGGTGGAAAGCCGCAACTTACCAGGCACTGAGGGCTGAAAAACACGGCGTAAAAAATCGCAAGAACTTGTTAACTATTTCTGCGTATTCGACCGGTCGCTTCGACGCCTGCTTTGTGATTCCACGAGGCACGATATTCCATCGGACTATTCCTGGAGATGGATCCAACCGTGGTCAACGACTTCATGTCCTCCGAGGGCCGGTTTTGAACCACGCTTGGATTCATCCCCCGGAATAGTCGCAGGAAATGGCGTCGGAACCAGCCAGTACTGACTAGGAGATCATCCTTCCTTCGAGCGCTAGCGTCAAGCCCATTCTCTCCTCCAATGCCGGCCAGTATGATCGACAATTGTTCCTTCGTATTTCCTCATCTGAGGCGCATTCGTTCCACCATCTACTGAAATGTAGCGCGTCGGGGTGTCATGAACTAAGCGGCCACCTCACGGATATAGGATCTTCGAGAGCCATCCTCAATACAGTGATCGTCTGCGTTTGCCTCTGTGTTCTTAATACGATGATGTGATAAGAGTTACAATCCCTCAATCTCTCGGCGTCTTGAATAGTTTCGTGGTGCGCTTGAACTAGGCATAGGAAGGCCGAATTTGCGGATGGCCAAGGGGCTGGTTTTGAGGCTAGGCCTTTGGTGTTATGGTGTAACAAGTCGGTTGCTCGATACATCAAGGCGTTGACATCGCGAAGGTGCTCTGTAAGCTATCAGCGAAACCTCACTCATGAATCATAAGTCGTGAGGTACACAGCGTCGGTGGTGTAGGTAGAGGTAGACAGATACATAGATAGGTAAGGTAGTTTGGGTAGAACTTGTTGAAAGTTGAAAGTGGCTTGACTGGTTCGGACCAGCACGCCTCCCTGCCCGCTGCGAAGTTCGAACAATAGGCTTCGGTCAGCTTAGGCATTCTTCACCGCGCGAGAACTCGTGTGGGAGCTTTATTAGGCTGCCCTTACCAGATTCAATGGCAGAGGTGACGCCCATTGACAAGGAGGAAACGATAGCGTATGTGGATCTCTCCATGGAGAAGACAGACGCGTCGAAGTTGACGTTGAAAAAAATCGCTAGCCATGACGTACATGCTGTGGAGGGCTGCGGCAGCAGATACCGCTATATACCCAAAACTCAAGAGCAGAGACAGGACTGGAAGACTGGGATCGGCTCACAGATTCAGAGACCAATGACGTGTTTCTGATTGATTGTGTGCCGCCATTGTGTGTGTGTGAAGTTATTTCGATGATGATGCTCTGCGCGATTTTCTTCGACGTATGTAGATGCACGACTGACCAGGCATCCAATTGAACACCTTTCGACAACAATGCTCTCACACTAGGCCATGATTCCCATGCGAGATTAATTGTCATTTTTCTCGTTACTGAGGTTGTGCATCATGATTCAGCATGAGGCATGCCGCATTCTGATACTGAGATGCGGCGGCGATGTTTGATAACGCGCCCCCGATAAAACTCCACTTATCACAACAAACGTCTCACACACACACGCTTATTAAACACACACAAAACGACGCGTTACTTTGAAGCTAATCCGCAACGCCTCGCGCATATACGACTACCCGTGCTGCTGAAGCAACCTGGCGCCGACTAACACAATGCCTCCTGACCCCCAAACTCCCCCGCAACCCCAAAAGTCAGACCCAAAGCCAAAGCCGCTGTCCGAACAAATATACTACACGCATCATACACGAAACCGTCAAACATTTAGCAATCAACAACGCCTAGAGGTGCTAGCCTACCTCAAGAATCATGTAGTCTACGCCCCGACAATGGCCCCAAGTAAACGCGGCGACTGGAGGCCAGCCACAATACCTGAAGCCGCTGCGTTCTTCAATATCAGTCATCATACGATTAGATCGTGGCGGAGGCAACAGGACAAAATTCTTGCAGAGGCAGGTCTTCCTACTTCGGAACCTCCTCCTACCTTGACAGCTGAGACCCGGACGGTGGGTGAGGATACGCCCTCAGTGCCAGAGACGACGACAGCACGGAGCCCCGAGGCGACAGTACAGAGAGCCGAGACGGCGACAACACAGAGCTCAGAGGTGACGACAGCACAGATCCCCAAGACGACGGCAGTACAGAGCTATGCGTTGACGACGGCGCCGACACCCAGCCCGAACCCCATCCCGCAGCGCAAGAGGCGCGGACCAATGCCGAAGCCATTATCCGAACGAGAGCCGAAGCGCTTAAAGCCTGTCACGCAAATCCAACGAACATACAACAATAGACAACGCATCGAGGTGCTAGCCTACCTACAAAATCATATCGTCTACGCGCCGACAATGGGTCCAGCTCAACGCGGCGACTGGAGACCACCCACAATAGGCGAGGCCGCTGATTTTTTCAAGATCAGTGCCAACACAATTAAGAGCTGGCGGAAGCAACAGGATAAGATTCTGGCAAAGGCAGGTCTTTCTGCTTTGGAACCTTCTCCTAGCTTGACAACTGAGCCCCAGCCGGGGAACCGGGATATGCCCCCAGTCTCTGAGGCAGCACAGAACTCCGAGGCAACGACAGCACAGACATCCGCGACGACAGCAGCACAGAGCCATGAGCTGACAGCGACGCCAACACCCGCCCTGCAACGCAAGAGGCGAGGTCCAAAACCAAAGCCTCTATCCGAACGAAAGCCGAAGCGCTTAACGCCCGTCACGCAAATTCAACGAACCTATAATAACAGACAACGCCTTCAGGTGCTAGCCTACCTTGAAAATCATATCGTCTACGCGCCGACAATGGGCCCAGCTCAACGCGGCGACTGGAGACCACCTACAATAGGCGAGGCCGCTGATTTTTTCAAGATCAGTGCCAACACAATCAAGACCTGGAAGAAGCGACAGAATAAGATTCTTGCAAAGGCAGGTATTCCGACGTTGAAAGCTAAGCCTCAGCCTGTCCCCGTGGCTGAGACAGCAGGGACCTCTGAGGCGGCAACGGAGACGACAGGACAGAGCGCCGAGACGACAGGACAGAGCGCCGAGACGACAGGACAGAGCGCCGATACGACAGGACAGAGCTCTCAGACGACGACGACACAAAGCTCCGCAACGGCAGCAGCACAGGTCTGCGAGACGAAGACGATCACTACCACGCCATGAATTACTCCCGCGTTCTGAGTATTTACTATATGGGAGAGACGACATATTACATCCGATGAATATGCTGGGTCGCCACCTAGCGGCACGCAGAATACAAGCCTGGACCAAGTGGCACGGCCCTTCCTCCCCCGACGAACTCGAGGATCTCGCTTGTTATCTTTTATCGTTCCCTATATCGTAGCCTGGTTTGCGGGAATGCATTCTCGAGGGCGTCATGGGGGGCGCTTCGAAAGATTTGTTGGAAGAGGGACGGTTTTCCGAATCGATTTGACCAAGGACTTGCTTTGGGAGCCATGGAGATTATAGATCGTCTTCAACATCATGGATCTCGAGTCGACAAGCCAGGCTGGTTCCTGTATTGGCAGTACTTGACTCATAATTTTATCCGGGCGGCATGTTTCAATGGGGGTAGGGCATTGGTGATGGTGATGTGATGATGCGTGGGATGGTATGCACGATGTGAATTTAGCATAGGATGCGAGTCCCGGGAACAAAACTTGAAGGAAACACGCCAACGGGCATCACTGGTAGTGAAGATGTAGTCTGGCCTGGCTCTTCGGAGACGGCTGTCCCCAGTAATAACTTGGTCAATGGAAGATAGGAAAGGTGCAGGCAGACAATGCTGGGCAGGACACGCAGAAAAGAAACTCACGATATAAGAAAATGGACCTCAAAGTCAAAAGGACAACCTCTGTTCAAGGGCTGTAGTCTTTGTATGGCGTCTGGCAACTGATGTGACGGTTCACTCTGCGTAGCCATGTGGTTTGTATGGGGTTGTCCTGTCGGTCGCGTACCCCCAGACTTATTACAGAGACATTGTGCTCCCGCCGAGTGTGACTCGTGAGGGGTAGTCTCACCATGTTCTTTTCTTCACATAGAAAACCCCAGTCACAAATCATAATTGTATCAGCAGCTTGACTCAGCCAGTTCACCAGCAAATGAATAGACGCCGACAGTCCCTACATCTGACACTGCCCTTTTGCTGCAGTCCCTCCATTCCAAATTTCCAAAGGATCTACTCCCTGCCGCTTTCACTGGCTTCAACCTCAATTTGCACCCCCATCTCAACTACCGACGAATTAATTGTCCGCCATCTACCATCTACACTTGCCATCCCGACCTTAAACCCCCATCATGACCGACATCCTAGATCCCCCAACCATATACTCCCTCCTCGCCACCCTCGCCATCCTCCTCACCGCCTACACAACCTCCAAAGCACTCCTCCCCGCATCCACAACCCGGACCCTCCGCTTCCTCTTCATCTGGCACCTCGCCGACGCGCTCTGCCACTTCATCCTCGAGGGAAGCTTCCTATACCACTGCTTCTTCTCCTATATCGTCCCTGACTCCGATTCCAACGCCGACTCCGCTCTCGAGGGCCTATACCCTACGCCGCACAACTTCTTGGGATGGGAGCATAACCGGATATACGGGCCTCAGAGCGGGGGGGCAAGCAATCCCTTTGCGCAGCTATGGATGGTATATGCGCGGGCGGATAGGCGATGGGCTGGTGTGGACTTGGGGGTCGTGAGCCTGGAGTTGCTGACGGTCTTTTTTGATGGGCCCGTGGCGCTGTATGTCTGTTATTTGATTGGGAGGGGGAGTCCGAAGATGTACTTTTGGATGATTGTTCTTGCAACGGCCGAGTTGTATGGAGGTATGTTGTTCTTTCCTCACTTATCTTCTTTGAACTTTGATCTTCTTACCTTGTCATCTTTCGTTTAACCGTTTTGTGTTGTCTGTGCCTTTGCTTCGTTTCGGGCGGTCTGGAATGCCGAGTTGTTGCCACTTGCTGACGTCCACGCGCCAGGTTTCATGACCTTTTGCCCCGAATGGTTGACGGGAAACAAGAATCTGGATGGAAGCAACTTCATGTTCATGTGGGTGTATCTGGTCTTCTTCAACTGTCTATGGGTTTTTATTCCGCTGTACGCATTGGGACACTCGTACTGCCAAATCTTGAAGGCATTTACAGCTCAAACGGCGAAGAAGCTAGCGTAGAAATTAGTAGGATGAACCTGAATCACACATTTTGTAAGCAATCACGTCATCAATGAATCAAATATTGCCTTGATTTCACCGGCACACGCCACGTCTGAGTGTAGTAGCTTTCTTGATTGCAAGCTATCTAGGGGTATTAAATACTTGGCGAATAATTTTCCCTCAGCACATCCCTACATCAGAACTTAATCTCCCCTCCAAGCCTGGTATCATGCATCACCGGTTGCTCGCAGATGCTTAGATCTGTTGCTTGTGAGTCTCGGCCTTGGCGTCGTGCTTGCTCTCGTTGGCCTTGTCACCAATGGCATCCTTGGCAGCGGAGGCACTAGATAATGAACACCGTTAGTTTCTGGCCACATAAAGGCGAGATGACAAGAACTATGAACATACCGAGTGCCGATGGAGGCATCAGAGTCCTTGGCAACCTGCTTGTTGGTCTCCTTGGAGGCACCGCTGGTAGCCTGCTTGGCAGTCTCGGCGACGTAGTTGGCACCCTGCTTGAGAGACTCCATTGTGAAAGGTTTAGAGGTTTGGAAAAAGGTTTTTGGTTTGATTTGAAGTCTTTGAAGAAAGTTGGATGGAAGTGTTAAATGTGTGAGATGTGTGATGGGAGGAAGAAGAAAAGCCTCTTGCTCATCAATACCAGGAGTGGTTTATATACATACAGATTCTGCCCAGGCCTCAAAGTGCAGGAGCCAACCAGGACGAGCGCCCCTCAGCCTCACTAAGATGGTCTTTCCTGAATTTCCATGCTAAGACACATTCATGATTCACATGATCCCGATAAAAGAATGCATTACGTCGCCTACAGAATAGGCAGGTTTCATGATTCCAAGGCGCCACCCAACACACAACACATAACAGGACCTTTCACTAGGATAGTTGGTACATGAGGCAAAACGGGGTGGAAGCTCCGGTGATTGGTCTTCGCACGACTTTTGCTGCAAACAAGTTGGGTCCAAATCGACACGGCCCGATCTGCAAGTTGTCTTGCTGTCGAAAAATAGGCAGGTACGACGCCTTTTGCTGTCTGATGGCGAATGAATACTCGCGAATGAAGAGGTGCTATCGCCGATGGTTGGAGTGCTTGTGGCTTGCGACTCCGTGATGACGTCGAGACTCGTGGCCAAGCGGCTTTGCAGGCACGATGGCTTTATTTCGTAATTGGCCACGAAGAATTATCAAGCTTGTTTGGATGCTGCGAATTGATGACGAGGAACCTGATGTGAGTGACAATAGAATGACGTCGTTGGCACGATGACGTAGCCAGCGAGGAGGGGCAGACGCCCTGGCCCGTTGTCAGTGCGGACTTTTGACTCCGGATTTATGTCCAACAGTGACCCTTTGTGTTGGTCAATAGTAGGTAGGTGGCGCCGCTTCATTCCTATAATGATGCTGTGACGATGACGAGAGAAGCCATAACTCGACTCTCGAGTGACTGCGCAAGTTAGGTACCTAGAGTATCTGCCTGTCTTGCCACTCCGAAGCAGCTCAAGCCAGCTCAAAATGCCTCGCAATCATACACGCCAATCATGGCATGTCATTTTTAGGTATTATTATTAGATAGGTATGCAGATTTCACAAGATCCGGTGCTCGGTGCCTGAAGTGAGCACGGGCACACGAGGAAATTTTGGGCAGAGCTTCGGATTTATTTACATGTGACGGCACCTGGTTCCAAGGCGAGTGGTATATCGGCATTTCATCTTCTCGGCATCTGAGTATCTGGGACCTTCCGGTCTTCGGCATTTGAGATGTTAGACCAGAGGCCTCACAGATCACAGATTGACGCTCAACTGCCCGGCAGCCAGTTCTGAGCGACGAAAGAGTCGGCCACTACCGTACAGGCTACAGCTATGCAATGCCGACACCGTCCAATGCAGTTGATGTTGCAACGACGACTGGCATAGGCTTCCTTCTTCGGCACTCTACCGACACAACTTCGACACGTCGTGTTTCACTGTTGATCTCCGGCCCTGTGACACATACTCGAAAGCCTTCCTTCTGATCAGCCCGGGTGTCGATGTTGATCCGTAGTGTAAGCCCAAGCTAAGTAAGCAAATCCTGGCAAGTCTTATGCCCCCAATACAGGGGCAACTTATATGTACACTAGGTCGTGACACTTACTACTCGTATGGCCCCGGAAATAGCGGCCACTCTGCCCACGGCCTATATCTCACATTGTACTTGATCTGCCTCGCATCAGACTTGAAACAACAACCGAAACTCGGCTGCTCAGCAAAGTGACAGAATCTACCGTTCATTCGCGTTCGTCAGCGCGTGAGGAATAGTGAGAAGAAGTTGGATACTGCTCGGCAAGCCTTCCTCATTGTGATGAGAATACGAAACAATGGTAGGTCTGATACATCCTGCTCAACAGCCTGGCCATTCAGAAGTCGAGAAGAAAACACTAGAGACCCAGGCGTTCAACAGGTTAATCATGACATCGCTCACTCTTGTTCGATACGAGTATCGACCACAACTACGAGTCTACGGTTGATGTCGTGACTCATCTTGTCCAACAGCTGAGTCCTTAGTGTAACAGCCAGTCAATGTGCTATCCAAATGAGCTACACACCCCACAAAAGGGTACGGTTCCAAGACAACTGCTGTCTTGGAATTAGCACATATAGACGACTGACTGACTTTGTGACACTTCGTCACACTTAGTAGTGTCTTCAGAGAACGATTCAACTTCTGGCTGGCTCAGCTGTTGAGCAAGATCAAACGCGATAACCACAAAGGGAGAAAAATCATGGGCACGTACCCGACAACTCCACCAACACCACCACCGTCAGCTGCGCTGCCGCCTAATAACATGGCTGGAAATCAGACAGTTCACAAGACCAGACTTGAGGATCGTCGAATGGGTAAGCTGTTCAAAGGAGCAGAACATGCTCATTTTAGCAAGCCATAATTGCATAAATTCAAGCAGAGAAGTGCCATTTTCCTCAACCAAACGTACAGGCCAACAGATCTGGTAGACCTTCTATTGTTAAGTCGGAAACGCAATACTCAGCTTTTAGCAAACGCTATCCTGCGGACTCATCACCCCGTCTTCGCCTTGCCAGACCTCGTCGATTCCCACTTCTCCCATCCAGCCTGGCACATGTCCTCACAAACCACCAAGTCCCGCAGCCGAAACGCCCTCGCCAGCGACGAGTCGAGACCCATGGCTAACAAGCCAGTATGCCTCACTACGCCCGTCACCCCGTACCAAGCCAACGCGACGAGCACCCCCATTGCACTCCCCACGACGACCTGTCTCGGTGTGTGATAATTCAAGTATATCCTACTCCAGGCCGTCGCAGCAGCCACGCCTCCAGCGGCCATACTGATGGCCATTCTTTCCAGCAAGGACCACGACCGCGCCCGTTGCGGCTGTCGAATCGCGTAGGGCTTGTGACGCAAAAGGAGAAACAGAGCTAGCGATACGCTCCAGAAGGCTACGAACTGCGCATGCGAGCTGGGCATGCCATAGCCCTTGCCGTGGATCCTGCGCGGTCGCTCTTCCTTGATGAGCCGTTTGAGGAGAAAATTTAGGGCCTCACAGCCCATCTGGCCGGCGAACATGAAGAGGATTTCCACTTCGCGTGTCGAGAGGATAAGCGTGGCATAGACGACGCAGAGGGCTTGGGGGAGAAGAGCTAGGTAGGCGCAGAGGAGGGAGACGGGATCGTGGGGGTCCTGAGTAAGTCAGTATCTTGATGCGCAATCGCTTGTCTCCTTATTTCGGTTCAAGTCGCTTGTCTATATGCTCTTCTTTCTGTCTCTCTGTCTGTCTGAATCCTTATTCGTCTTCTTGACGCGACGTAGGAGATTCGGCGTGAATAGAAGAGCAAAGGAAGGAAATGGAAGGAAGATGGCGAAGGTGAAGCAATCGGAAGAAAGACGTACATAATAAACATGCGTTAGGGAGAGAGACGCCAGAGGGGCGGTGTCGTCAACCATGGCTGTGGATTGAGTCGTAGATCGTTTGACGAACAACGACAGCGTGTTTCTCAGGTCAAACGGACAGCTATGGATGCATAACTGGCTATTTGAAGCGGAAGACTGTCCGATTCAATGGCTGAGCAAGAGCGGGTTCTCGGGAGCAGTTTGCTATAGGCTCTGGCTCGTCATGATGTCAAAGACAGCGGCTCACGACAGCCGAGGGTCTGTTTCTTGGTGTTTCTGGTGTTTCTGCCGCGGGGTCGTTGCCCTTGACCGCCTGCTCTGTTTGTTTGTTCACAGTCTGTGCATCATCGACCGGTTATTGCCGGGCGTGGCGCATGACAAAACGGACGTGGCTGTGCATCGAATACCGGGCTTGAAGCTTCGGCGTTTAACGTTGTGCAACTTGTGTTTTCAACTTTTCCCCCGCCGTGTCAGTCTCTCAAACCTTTCTTGCTTCCGGTGTCTTGCACATGTTCTCTTTGGCAATGGATTTCGTCTCCATTTCATAGCAAAACGCACTTACATGCACGGGATTCTGTCGGGCGACGATACATGTAACGACATACGTATGTATGATATGCCCCAGCGGCGAGCAGAAGCCGTGCCCCGAGCAAAACCCGCGCCGATCCACATCGGCTATACTGGTCACAAATTTTGGCATCAATTCGCCACACTGTACACAGGATCACAAGCCGAATAGGCATGATCATCGACTAGTATACCGTCGGTACCACGACGCGACAGGAAAAGAGTCTGTAAAAATCAATCTCGACGGACCATGGATGTATAGCCCTCATCATGGACACTGCGGCGGACGATGACGACCCGCGGTTGATGGAGCTCGAGACCCTCGCGGCCATCTTCCCGGAGATTCGGCATTCGCAAGAGGCTTTCCAGCAGGATTCCACGAAAACGTCCGAGTATATCATTGAGCTGGAGCTGCCCGTGGAACCGAATAAGCCCGTCACTGTCGTCTTTCCGGCTGCGTCTTCAGCTTCGAGTGCAACACGTGCAACACGTGCAACACGCGATGGCCAGGCCGGCGACGAGGCCGTGTCGACGGCAACTTTCAAGCAGGCTGTCACCGCCGCGCCAGAACCCCTAGATACACTTCTCGTGTCTCATCTGCCTCCGTTGTGCGTCAAAATCACGCTTCCAGATGGATACCCCTTAGAGGAGGCGCCTCTCATGTCTCTGACCACGGAGCCATCGTGGCTTGTTAGCACCGCCCTGCGGGCTCTGGAAGACGACGGACCGCGCTTGTGGGAGGAAGCAGGCAGAGACATGGTCGCGTATACGTACATTGACCATCTGCAGAGAGAGGCTGAACACGTATTTGGGGCCATGAGTGCTGAAGGGGTTTTGGAGATGGACCCAGAGCATAAGATTGCGGTGCTGGACTTTGACCTGAGTGCGAAAAAGGCGGCGTTTGAGAAGCAGACTTTTGAATGCGGCATATGTTTGGGTAAGTGAACCTGGTCGACCTTGTTCTCCCACTCCTTTCCTCCTCATTTCACTAACATGTTGTCCGTCCAAGACCCGAAAAAAGGCGTAAAGTGTCACAAGATGGTGGACTGCGGCCACGTATTTTGTCTCCAATGCCTCCAAGACTTTTATAACGACGCCATCAAAGAAGGGAGCCTCTCTACCGTGCGTTGTCTTACACCCAATTGCGCGAAAGAGCGGGCTGCAAGTTCGGCAGGCAAGGCTGCCAACGCCAGGACGGCCAAGTCTAAAACATTGATCAGTCCAAGCGAGCTGCTCCAGATTGGACTCACAGAAGAGACGGTCAAACGCTATGTGAAACTGAAATACAAGACAGAGCTCGAGGCAGATAAAGACACCATCTATTGTCCGCGTCAGTGGTGCAATGGAGCCGCACGATCCAAGAAGCACAAGAAGCCTCAATTGGACTTTACGCAATCGCAGGGAACCGAAGAAGAGATGACGAATCGTGACTCGGACCATGGGCAGGCCAGTGACACTGACGACGTGAACGGAAACGACGAACAGACGACGGAAAGCATCAACGCGACGAAAAAGTTCCAGTCCGCCGACCTTTTATGCGTTTGTGAGGACTGCGGCTTAGCCTTTTGCGGGCGCTGCCTCCAAACCTGGCATGGAGAATTTGTCCGCTGCACGCCGAAGCGAAATAAGGATGAACTGACAGAGGAAGAGAAGGCGTCTCTAGAATACGTGCAACTACACACCAGCCCCTGTCCGACGTGCAATGCGCCCGCCCAAAAGACACACGGGTGTAACCACATGATCTGCTCGCGATGCGACTCTCACTTTTGCTACCTGTGCTCGTCGTGGTTGGACCCTGCGAATCCATACATGCATTACAACTCACAAGGCAACGGGAAAGTCACGTCTTGTTACCAGCGCCTCTGGGAGCTGGAAGGCGGCGACGGAGATGACGTTGGATTAGGCTTTATCGGAGGCCGTGAACCTGGCGGTGGCGGTGGCGTTGGCGTTGACGTTGACGTTGACGCGGCGGCAGCGGCAGCGGCAGCTATTGCTCTGGCAGCAGAGGAGCTTTTTCAGTTGATGCCCGAGATCGAAGAGCCTGTCACAGATGAGAGCGAAGGCGAAGGCGAAGATGAGGAAGGCCTTCCTCATCAGCTCCCAGCGAACCCCAATGGCAATCCCGTGGCTATAGCCCGTGAAGCACCTCTTGTCCTGCGGCTATTGGAACATCGTCCGCGTCAAGAGCCGGCACCCCAGCCTCAACCTCAGCCTCAGCCGCGGCGTCAGCCCCAGCCCCAACGGCGTCAACCTCAACCCCAACCTCATCGTGGTCAACCTGGAGGCCGAGGCCGAGGCCGAGGCAGAGACAGAGGCAGAGGAAGAGCCCGAGAGGGGTAAAGGGAGAGAGCCGACTGCCTACGAAAATATGTATGTGACATGTCAAGACTATGTCCGCGCCGGCGCCGGCGGACCCGAACCAGGAACAAGGACAAGGTCAAGCAAGTTCACGGAAAGATCCGAGGAAATCAACACATCGGGGTCGTCCACGCGCTCAAAGCTCGCGGAAACAGTTGACCCGGACGCCGTCATGGTCAGGTCAACCTTACCAGAAGTCCAGAACCCCCTCGGGAAGCAAATCCCGTCGGCCGAATTGCCAAGGCTGAAGCTGGCGCTGGCGCCGGGTCGCGTCTGGGTACATATGTACATACATTCAAAGCCGACACCATTCCCGTTCCCCAACAAAGAACGCTGCAGGCTGCAAGCTATAAGCCCATGCACAAGCATAGGTACAATGCGCTGGACACAGCCCCTGAAAGAAAACGGCAAGACAGGCTAGCTACAGCCTTGGGGGACTGGCGCTTCCGGTTTTATTGTACCTGAACACTCACCTCTTCCTCTCCGGGACACCGAGGAATGAAAACCCGAGTTCTGATATAGCCCCGGGAATTGGGGCGGGTCCTGACCAGGTATGTACATACCTACAGGCTACATGCTTACGGAGTATGGAGTGTGTACATACCGCACGCACGTTGTGATGGGGAGCGACGAAGTCGTCTTTTTTTCTTTTTGCCGAGGCATCTCTTGGGTCCCACGAGCCGCCCCTGGGCTGCGCTTCGGAAATGAGCCATTTCAGACTCAGACACGGGAACGGCCGTGGTCTGTGGCTGTGGCCGTTGTAAACACACGACTACCTATTTTGGTACCTATTCTGTACACTGTACACTGTACTCCGACTCCTTTTTTTTCGTCTCCGTACGGTGGCCGGTAGTCTGTAGAACATGGTTGACAGTTAACAAGGCAATGGAGGGTGGAAATCACTGCCCCCATGTAAGCTGGCCTGAAGAGGGAAAGATTGAACAAGGCCAATGCTGAACAGGCCAATGGCAAACATCCCAGTGCTATGCAGAGACAGGGCCTTTTGGGGGGGGGGGTAGATATCCCTGTGGCTTCCAGCAATAGCTGTTCAGGGCCACATGATATTTGTTCCCGTCGTTGACGGCGGTTGAACAAGGCTTCACTTCTTCACGTGTGGTCTTTGAAGACTTGGGTTGAGAACTTGAGATTTCTCTGTGGATTTGGAGATCCGTGCGATGCTGTATGATGGGGCTTGAGGATACTGTGCCCATGTCAGTGGATGGATTGATGTCTTGGGGGGAGGATCTAGGTGCGTTGACGTCTGCAGACTGGGACATGGCCGCATGGTCGCATGGGTTATCTGGTGTTCTTCTGGGTGTTTGAAGGATGTGCGATGAACATTGAATGGCGTGTCTTCATGCAGAGAACATTCTTGGTTTCTTCTCTTGTGAGTACATGTAACATGACCATTCTTTGGCTCGTTCGTATGTACCTACCTATTCCTTGGACTTCTCTGCTCCATCAGTTCGGCCGTCTCATCACTTCATAAGTTCATAGCCTTGTTATTGCTATCATCATGTTGACAGTACCAGTGCTGTTCAAATCTCCACACAGCTAGCAATGGCTCTTGTTCCAAATCCAATATCCAATCTCGACACTCAATAATAATCATCATATCATCTCGCTCGGCTTGACTAACAGTCTAACTCTTCGCAACTTTGTTCTCTTACTTACGGAGTACACCTTCCGCATACTCCGTATGATAGACAAAACATTTCTCTCTGCCGAACCAAAACAGGAATAAAGTTGCTACATACATATTAACAATTTAACATATATGTACCTATTTGGAAAACCTATCCCCCCGGGCCCCCGCCCTCCCGAACTCCGTTCATGCCAGCACACATAGCACGGCGGAACCCCCATGCAATATGATGCTCACGCCCATCGGCCCATGCCCACGCCCATGCCCATGCCCATGCTCATACCATGTAAGTGTATTACATGCGGCGTATCAATCATGCAACCCCCACCAGGCACATCATTCAGTACCTATTCTTTCCCTTCTCTACGCCACCCCTCGGGAGTCTCCCCAGTGCCCACTGCACAACTCCAGCAACAGGCTGGATAGGGGGGGTAAGTCGAGAAAAAGGGGGGAGCATAGGAATAAAAGGGGAGAGGAAAAAAGAAAAGAAAATGGGCCAGAAAATATGAGAGATTCCCCGACACTAATGCACAAGACACAGGGCGAATGTCAATGCATGTCATTTGTTTTTGTCCCTCCATGTCCGAGATTCGAGCGAGATCCGGGCCAGATGGGGTACCTACATACGGTTTTAAACATTCGTAGTACCTAGGTACATAGGTACCTAGGTATAGATGGCTGGATGCGATGCGATGCTCGTTCAGGGGATGACGGCGGCTGTAGGGTTCTGGTGCTGGGATGTGCTCTAAACGCGTTGCCGGTTTCTGCGGTTTTTTTGTTTGACTTGATATTTTCTGGTGAAGTCCAAACTGCGAGACGTCTAACATAGTATTCTCCGTCCGTAACAGACGATACTTTCATTACCCTTGACCTAAACCTACACTGCCCTGGGCCCTGGCAGTGCCAATGAGCGCTAATTATTAGCCTTGTACACTGTAGATGGAGCGAAGTTCGGTACATATGTATACACACGGAGTACGCCACACGGATCGGACGCAAGGCCCCACAAACTACCGAATGCGGGACCCTCGCGCCGGGCCAGCCCCCATTCCGTGGCCAATCCTTACTAGCTCATCTACGGACCGGCGGGCTTGGACAAAAGGGACTTGATCTTGTACAAAATGGGACAAAAGACGACGAAGGACCCGTGCATCATCGCGCGCGGAGATGGCCACATGGTGATTCAAGCCAAATAGGAAAAAGCCATGACCAGCAAGATGTTCTGCAAAGAATCATCGACAGGCAGCAATACGAGGACCCAAAGGGTGACCGACTACGGGTCCGCATCCCCCTGCAAGCCACCCATACAACAGGCCATCTTTCGTTCTTCCCAGAGCAAACAAAGCGGCTCGGGGCTCGGGTCATCTAATCGTCGACCTGGGCAATTGCATGTCCCCTGGTCCTTATTCCCATGGGTCCAAGCTGGTGAAGCTATAGCAAGCACAATGCAAGAAAATACCGCACCGTGGCCACATGTGCGTAGGTTCGTAAGTAGGGAGGGTATGTCTCTGAGTCGTGGGCAAATGGGAGAACTCAGAAAGAAAGAGTAAAGATCCCAGTCGAGGCTAAATAAAGAGCGACGACAAGAGAGCAAAGAAAAGAAGGGTGGACAATGAAGATGAAGAACGAATGAAAGACAAAAGCAAAAAAAGGGGGGATAAAGAAGAAAAGAAAAGAATAAAATTGAGAAGGAAAGAAGGAGTTGAAGAAGTGCAAAAAGAAAAAAACAAGGAAATGCAAAGGAAAGGCGGGGAAAGAAGGCTTATACGATATGTACATACTCCGTACATACCTTAGGATACCTAGCGAAACGGATGTGCTCGAAAAGGCAGCACAATTGGTCGCAGCTGATCTGCAGACTGCCACACACAGAGAAATACAGTGTGGGGTCTGGAGACTTGCATTGGACGAGGAGGACTTGAGTTTTCGTGAATTGGAAGTTGAACAAGCTGTTGTCCTGCATGGAAGACAAGGGAGCGCATGTCGCATGGCGCCTCCAGGACTTTGCATGTGCTTAAGCCCTAGCGCGTGGGAACTTGGAAGCTCGGAATGGCATCGTGTGAGCCGGAGGCCCGGAGCCCTGCGTCGACAACAACGACTAGGTATAGTCTATGATAGGCAAAGACTGGATTTCCTCCATCATGGTGAATGCCTAGCATCTACTAGGCAGGTAAGGCAGACTGCCAGACAAAAAGCACAAGAAGCTCAAAAGAGCTTTACTTGGATGCTTCCAAGAGCAGTAAAGACAAGGACAAAGGGAAGGAAAGAACAGGGTCGATAGATTTCACCTCATCTCCTTGCCTTTCGAGATTAGGGGAACAAGGTTCATCGCATGCCGACTCCCGAGGACGAGCGATGCCTTGAAAGTTCAAGTTGGTGGCCTGCTCATGCGTCTCCGTACTCCCGCGCCGCATGGCGTACACTTACTCCGTACTCGTAGGTACTCCGTATGAGCATCAGCGGCATTTGCGTTCTGCTCCCCTTTCTGCCTCCCGCCGTCCCACACTCTGCAGACTGCGATCGAGATAAGTGATCATGATGGCTCCATGGAGAAGCAGATGTCAAACACTGGAGACCTCGACGGCAAAGCACGGCAGCTTAGGGTTCGGGGTCGGCTCCGGCTCGTCGCTCTTGTCTCTACCTGGACCTCCTGACTCCACGTCCTGTCTGGCGTGTTGTAGCCTGTAGACTTGTTTGTTGTATGTACTCCGTAACTACGGAGTAGTTATGCCATGGATCCGATGTCGTTATGCGCCTCCTCACGCAAGGCCATAACGTACGCATGCCAGCCACATATGCGTGTGTATGCATGCGCGGGGTGGAAACCCGGATTTACTGCATGAGCAAAGACGGCGGCGCTTCAGGCAGCCGCTTGCTTCAGGTTCAGCTTCGGGTTCAAGTCGGCATTCCAAGTCGCATCCGTTGTCGAAACGCCAGCCTGCCCTGCCCTAGCCTTGCCGGAAAAGGCAACTGCAGGCGACAACGAGAAACAAAAGCAAATCAGAGACAAAATAAAGCTTAAATCGGTCATTGCAGAACCGGTTGGTGAATGCGTTGAGCGGGAGGGCGGCTGTAGCCCGTAGCCTGTTTATGTACATACCTAGGTATTTCATGTCGCAAAGAGTACTTGCAAGTTGCTGGGTCAATAAACGAATTGACTGATCATGGGATTGAGCGTAGACCGATCTGGCCGCTGCATCGTCTGAAATTATCCTTGGAAGTTGGAAAGCAGGCCATTTGTCTGTATGTGACAATGTGTCTCCTTTGCGCAACCCCAGCTCAGGCTGAATGACCATCTTAGATTTGCCCTTCGACCACACTTCTCCAGTAGGTTGTAGGTATTCAAGCGGACCTCAGACTTCCCGAAAACGAAACCTTATTCGGTAGCCATCTGGACCCCAGGTGAGAGACTTTTCTTCTATACGCGCAGTTATATCAAAGAAACTTGTCATCATGATGCTTCAAAATGTCTTTTCTCTGTGACAAGGTGGCTTAGACATTGATTTGCTGCTGGTTCGAAACGATAATCGTGCGACTCAGTTAATTCGTGTTCAAGTAGATATGTACATACATTGTATATCGCAACCCTCAATTGTACTGGAACCTTTCCATCCTTGGCGAAAGACGCATGACACAATCAGGGGTGGTCTGGAATACGACCTTGTCAAGAACGATATTTCATGCTTCCGGAGCGTCTTCTAGACTTTTGACAAGTTGTCCACAAAGGCGAATAATCTATCAAGCGCTGGCCGACATGGCTTGAGACTTCCATACCAAGAAATACCAAGAAACTGGCCCTGAATAAGCTTAAAGCGACTAGAAATAACGTAATATTGCGTCCGCTAATAATAGGTAGGTAAAGAAGAGAAAGTAAAATACCCAGCCGCATTCGTCAATGGGTCTCGAATCATGGGCGGGAGGAAGGTTTGGTGAGGAGCAGGGGGCTCATTCTGAATGAAGACTCTCAGTGACAAGTGTACAGATCAAGATCATAGATGGCCTCTCAACTGACCCCTTTCAAGCGAATCAAGTAATTTGTGCGCGATGTGGAAATGAACCTCTGCGTGTTCCGTACATACCTTGAATGATTCGGGCCTTCCAAAACAAAGAGGCGTGGGCCCGGCTTGTTGATAACGAGACGGGGTGGCCGTGTAAACGTATGGTACACGCACATGCGAATGTACATGCCAGGTAAATATGCAGCCAATTGCTCGTCTCTGCCGCAAGAGCTGCAGCTGCGTACAATTACATTCATGTACTCTGTACGGAGCACATACACATTGTACATACATGATACACATCCAGATCAGAGCCAGAGTGAGGGAGGGAGACACGGCAGGCCATGGATTCTTTGCTCATATGCGTGCATGCGTACCGTGGGGTGCGTCACTGCGTAATTGTCCATGTCCCCTGCCAGTTTAGTTTGTCATGGAATGTATGAGCACTTGCCGGCCACTCCGGTTATCGAAATAGGTATGTACCTACCTGAGCTTGCGTACGCCGTACGGAGTAAACCTATGGGGTCCGGAAGAGCATCCATGGTCTTAATAACAATCGAGTAGGTGGCGCAGCTATCTCGACTTTCTTTATACCCTGTTCTTTTGTCTTGTACTCCGTAATGTGCGTTTTATTAGGGTCAGTGGTTGATGTTTTCTCATACAAGCCAGTCTTGGCTGATATTTTGTCTTCATCATTGCAGAATCATATCGCACACCTATGTGGCTGCTTCACTTTTTGGTATCCAATGCGACAAGTCGAATTTGGACCACCGCAATGTCTGGACACTGTGGTCTTTACAGGGTGCTGCCGCGGCAACTGCCAGGCAGACTAGCATGCAGCTGAGCAGCTCTGCCGCCCGCTCACTTTCCTCTTTTTCGTCGAGGTGACTGACATGTGTGCCGTAATTCCGATGAAGCCAGAGCCAGGCAATCAATCAATCGTGTTGTCATCCGGCCCGAGGATCGATTGGAGGAAGCTGGTGGCATCAATCTTTCGGCCGTACGGAGTAGTCCGCTTTGGCCGGGACATATCCGCTCGTCAGACGACTGACATGGCCGGCTACTGAATCACTGATCGATTGCCTGAGAGTGGATGGATGAATCTGAACCCCGTTTCGGTGTTCTTGGCCCTACTGATCTGCAGTTTTGTAATTTGCAGTATGCAACTTGAATTCGAATCCCGTTGTTATTTGATCGTTCACGTCAAGTATCCTGGGACCTGTGGGTCCGATGATCGAAGTTGAAACTTGCCGTCTTCTTCGGCGCCGTCCCTTCTTCATCCGAGTGAAACTTGACTCGGCCCCGAAGGTACGGAGGCCCAATGGCCACTGTATCACTTCGCTTGCCGGAGATTCTGTCTTATAAAAAGTCATGAACCTTCATTCCTCAGTCAGATGCGCGCGTGTGGCCTAACCGCTTTGTTTATCCGAACGCTCACCCAAGGTTGCATTCCGCCTTGCGTCAGTGACAAGCGCCGTATGGCCCGCTGTAGCCATTCGAATGTTTTGTGGGTTTTCGGCTTCCAGTACCATGGCAACAGAAGGCCTGAAACAACGAAGCATTGCTATCAATCATCATCTCGCAAAATGAAATGCGCGCTTATTGAACTTCGCTTGTCGTTTCCACATTGACACATTATGATCACCCAGTAGCGATTTGCAGCATGTCTCAAATCCCACATCTCAGAATGTGCCGAATCTTCTACTCTGTTTTGCACAAGTCTCATCCCAGCCGTGAGGGAACGCATGTCTGTTTTCTTTTCGTTTTTCTTTTTTTTCGGCCCGAGACGAAACTCGAACCCTCTGCAACATGGAGGTGCCTCGATGATCAAGTCTAGAACAATCAGTATCATGCCACATGTGACAAGTCCCTTGGCCCGGTCCTGTTGCTATTCATAAGATTAACATAATAATATGTCGCGATCACGAAATACCCAACCACTTTGCCGGTTACCGTTGTCACCGTGAGTCGTACGAAAAATGGCATACGCCGATTGCATCCATTGGAATTGATTCGCCCACGGAGCAGCCATCAGTCAGGTCTCTGGAGAGACTTGGGATTTCCGAGCAGTAGTAATAGGCTTGAGACAATCGGTGCAGTACAGACCAACTTTCTCGGCACGCAACCCCACACTTCGGGATGGTGGTTGGGAGGACATGGGAGCTCTGAGTGGCACAGAGAACGGCAGCGGAAAGCACAGTAAGGAACTGGACGGGCCGGAGCAGCAGACGAAGAGAGGTACAAAAAAAGCAGTGAAGGCCCATGGCGATATGATGTTGAACTTGGTTATGCCTGTGGCCTGGATCCTCCAAGGGATTTCGGCCGACAGGTTGAAGCAAGTACACCGAGGTATGTATGTATGTATGTACTCGGAGCGTTGCGCTAACCTCTGTACACTAGTCCGTAGAAAGTGAGGAGAAGCAAAAGGTGGGGGAGGGGGAGGGGGGTGAGAAAGTGTAGAGTGCGGCAGGTGCATATTCGAGACATCACAGATCGGCACCCCATTGGGTCAGCGGGTAGGCCACCGGCTGCCCCTACCCCTAGGCTAACTTTCGGCCAAGATTTGCGAAGATTTGCATTGCGCCAATCACAATCGACACAACACCATAATCGGACTCGCTGATGGGACCTTTGACTGCCAGATTATCAGAGCAGCTGCGGGTGGCCTTTCTCATGATAATGCTGGGCAATGTATGCAGTCGGTCATGCTCTTCATGCCGGCAGAAAAAGTCGTCTGCTATGCTTGATAAAGAGCATCGCATTCATACAGCATAGAACTCTCTATGCGATCTCTTTATGGCCTAGATAGCCTGATTGGAGAGATGATTGATGAACGCTCGAAGCGCAAGATTCATGATGACGTCCACGACTGCCTACAGCGATACTCATACGCTTTCTTCGCAGGCGTCTGAGAAGGTGCAAATCAAGTTCGTACGTAGGTACATGACCATCAATATCTGATGACGGATCTGATAGTCTATACTGATACGATACTGTGCACAGCAGGAGTAGTGGTGCCCTGCATCAGCTGAGGGCAATCCAGGAAGTCGTCTCCGAATTATCTGCACTGGCTGGAAGCGAAGCATTACACTATTGAACGCACAAAGTCTCCGATGACAGTGTTTGAGCAGCGGAAATTTGGCCTGTTCCGGTGGGTAGAAAAGTAGATGGACAAGATCTTTCAACTTTGCTGTAGCCTGTAATGGAGCAGCACATGAAAGAATCCTTCATGATCATGACATGGACAATGATTCTGTCACGCTTGACACCAACGACCATGTCAAGACTTCAAGACCCATTATTAGACTAAGCCAAGGCGTACAAGGTCGTACATACGGCGGGTCCCACGGGAAGTAACCCAGAGGCCGACAGCAGGCCGGGTAAAAACAGACGCACTTTGGGTGGCTTTGTGCGAGTGGAATGGCGAGATCTGGCAAGCTCAACGGTTGCACCATCCCTGGTGGTTACATCGCAACGGCGCCATGTTGACCACCCGACGTAAAATATATCCTGGTTCGGCCGAGTGTGCGCAAGTTGTGGCAAAGCCAAGTCTCAACAACGACACTGGCAACTTGTAAGAGAAGTGGACAGTGAGGAGAGCACTGGACTAGCTGTCCTTGACTGGTGACGCAAGAGCATGCCCCAGACGTGATCCGCGGTATTAACTTGGGGCCCTTGGCCAGGAGAAGAAGAATTTCCTTGAAGCAGTTATCCATTGAACCTTGACAGGCGAAGGGAAGAAAGCGATCGGTTATGGCGTAGCGCTAGTACCTGATGTACAAAACAGAAGGGGGCCCTGGTGGATCTAAACGGCGAGCATTCCGGATGTTACTTTGCTGGTCGATTAAGTTTTGCGGACAGGCTGCAAGGCTGCGTCGGGTGGATGATTCCGAGGGCAGTAATTGGAGATAGAAAGCACACGGAGTACGACTCGATTTTGAGTCGCCTTTCTGATGAGCGTTGGCGACTTCGTCCTGGCCTGATTTCAGCATTCGTCACGTAGGACCAAGGAGCCCAACGTGATGCCTCATATTCGTAAGTCGGAGCGAAGGGATCAAGGGTCGACCAAGTCAGGCGGAGGGTGAGGGTCAAGATGTCAAGCGAATTGGGGCCCTACCAAATGATCTTTTGTCTGTATCGCGCGTCGGATATCGCGCACCGGATCGCGCACCGGATCGCGCATCGGCCAACTGCTGCCCATTCGCCCCTCGACGACAACACAGGCAAGGTCGACGGTTCGTGCTTCACGACGAAATGAACTCTCGGGCACGAGTTGCCTCGCAGCCTCGTCGACGTGAAACGACCGCGAAGTTGGCATGTGTGTAAATGGCTTCAGCCAGCGCCGCCTTGCTCCATTCATCGGCATGCGGCATGCCCAGGCACAAGGAAAAAGAAAGGAGGTCGGCTGTTCAAATGGCGACCATGTGCATGTGCGTCCAGCCAAGCGAAATGCGGTGCCGCTTGCCAGGGTAGGTGGCTCCTGCCGTTTGCAACACCAGCCACAGCCAATCCGTTCAAAGGTTAGATGTCACTCACAGGGGGCACAGGCGCTCGCTCGCCTGTGATTGGAGCCCGCAAGTCAAATTGTGGAGTTTTTTCTCTCCTTCCCGAGTTCCATCTCCCGTCTTTTTCCTTCTCTTTTTTCGGTGGCTTTCGAAATGGCCGTCTGTCAAGCAACCTCACCTCGTGTCTTTTGTCATGCGGCATCCACACCCTTATTCCTCATTTTTGATTCCTGGCCATCCAACCGCCATCGTCTTTTGTCTCGGCAACCTTCCAGTAAACACTCTACTTCAAACCTCGGCCGCGGCGCGATGAGCTTGGGTTTTTTTTGGGATATCTGTACGGAGTACAGCTTGTTTTTTGGCCCCACCTCTTCATCGGCATACTTTCAATACCGCCCCCACACCGATCTGAGATGAGAGCGATCAAGGGCCAGCGCTCTTGGTGAGAACTGGCGAGTTCGAGCTCAGTGGCGGAACCAAGGTCCATTTGGCGGCTGACTCAGTGCTCCGCGGCATCAGTTTTCGCTTAGGATGCTGATGTGTCCAGGATACAGATAAGCAGAACGCCACTAGCCGGACGTTGATTGGGGGGCTCACGAGACCAATCCAGCAACTTGTGAACACAGCACTAGCTTCGCTGGGTGTTCTGTTCATGCCAAGTGGAATTCAGCGACCTGCTTCTGCACTAAACGCAATTACGGCGTTGAAGAAACTAGTCGCCGGACTATGTACGGATATGCAGCTCAAGTCGGCTGGAACTTGGATTGCAGATGCACATCAACTCCCTCACTTGTGATTGACGGCAGATCCCGACGCACCTATCCTTGTCTCTGCCATTCGTGACGACGTGCGTATTAGAAGTGGGCATCACATCAATTTGGTCTGGTTTCCCGGTTCCGTCTCGCTTTTGCTCCACGGCTCACATGGAGCAGAGAGACGCAGCCAAGGCGCTCTCTGCGTCATTCCCACATGCTCTGGCTGTCTTGTCACCGCACCACGAGATCATGCAGCTGGTTTGGCGACCCTGGCTCCCTTTCTCTCTCATACACCACACACTCACTGTCACGGCACAGCGCCGACACATTGGAAACGGCTCCTTCTGGTCCGTTGTCTGAGCCAGTAATTGGGTCTGTGTAAGACCGTTGTTGCGAACCGAAGTACTCAAAGCTCTGCGCGTTGAAGGGACACGCATCGCAATCCATTGCAGCGCTATATGCACTTTGGGGGAGTCAAACCAGCTAGCTTCTCCTTTTTCCAGACAAATTTTTCTCTGAACGTCAAACCATAAAGGCCGTTCCTCAGCTCGGCCTGGACCATGTTCGTTTCGACTTATTGGTTATGTAATTCGCTGTCGTTCGCCATGGCTACCGCTCAGCCTATCGAAATCCCCCCAAGTCATGTCAGACGACCCCTCTTCTTTTTGGACCTCCTCCGGTACCTACAAGCTACGAAGTACTAATCCGTAGCTCGTGTTCAAATACTCTGTACGGAGTATGATCTACTCGTAACTCCGTAGGCCAATAGCCCTTGGCAATGATTTCAGGCCTTGAAGCCTCAGGCGTTGTTGACTGGTACAAGGAGCAGCATAAGTCCTGTTGGCTCTGTGCAAAGTTAACAGTTCGCATTTCCCATCCAGCTTGGTGAATCACCCACCTGCGCTGGCCACCTTTTTATGAATCGGTCAGAGCTGACCAGAGTTGAGAGTCGACACCATATTTGATACAGCGGTTAGACCTGAAATGCAAGGCTCAGCTCTCAAGCCTTGCCTACGTCGTCGTCGTCTTCACACATACTTGTATTCGTACATGGGCCTCTGAACAGTGAATACTTTATGTCCAGTAGGCCGCACCGTACCGATGGACTGCACGTCACAGACCAATGAGGCCAAATCTGTGAAGTGCAGGTCAAGGACAAGATAAGGAAGGGTAAGGGGTCACTTTGGCCGGCCGAGAGAGCGGTAGCCTGCCGGAGAAGGTGATTTGGCCTCCATTCCTTACCTGTTCCAGATGAGGTTCAGCCAATTGGTCGTGTGAAGAAGCAGCAGCAGTAGCAGAAGGAAGCAGGCAGCAGGATGTGTTGTCTTCATTGGGGATAGCTTGAACGAAAAGAAGAAAAACACAAAAAGAAAACCAGAATGCATGGATTCGAGCAAGGGCCGTCCCCCACCCTCTCGCCAGAATCCCTGCCCTCCATGCCCATGCATCCTTGCCGAAGCAAGTACTCCGTAGGTACTGAGGAGGGCTCTACTTCTTCATTCGACCAATACTTACACATCACCGCTGGCGCATTGAGAGAGCCTCCATGCCTTGCAACCTCTGGGATCCCGCCAACTTGCTCCGTACGGAGTAGATAGAGCGAATCTTTTTGTTTCTGTCGCTTCTCAACGCATTGAAGGACCACTGTGCGTTTTTGTGCTCGGTCAAGGTCCGGGCATTTGCAATCATGGCGAGCGGACGGGTCGATCATTTGTAGAACCATGCCATCGGCATCTGCACGAGGTCGAATGCTCTCGGCTGGCGCGAACCCACATATGCTACACAAGGAGCGGGATAATACTATGTATTGAGTTCCATAGCCTACGGAGTACAACCCGAGGCGCATCATCTCTACTGAGAAGTTTGTCCATGTTCGTGGGGGCGACCGCTCTTGATGCTACCTGCAAGCACTCCGCATCTGTGTATCGTCGCAAGCCGCAACACCGTATCGGCCGAGTCTTGCTATATCAACCACTGAATGACCGAACGGGTGTGTTCTGCGAAGTAGGATGGCTATGCTTGTTTACTCTGTGAAGAATTGACCTGACAAAAGGGCGAGAAGGAGCGCGGGAAGAGGGCGGGGAGAAGGGCAGCACAACAACACGACAGGAAAGCCCGAAAACCTGGCCATTTCATGAAAGGCGCCGAGCTTTCAAGTCCATCTGATGCCTACCGCCAATGACGTTGCCACTGGCCCCGCTGACTTGTGAATATTACGACATGCGAGGGAGTCTACCTATTGGAATTTGGCCCTTGGATCACTACGACTGCTGTCTCAACGGCCGCCAGCTTCTAGAAGAAGTTTCATGCCATTCAGGAATCAGCGTGATTATCTCTACATACTTGGCTCCTCCGTTATTGCGCTTGCTATTACAGTTTAGCTTATGGTGCCGCGATGTGCGCTTAAGCTACGACGCTTTTGAAGCCTAAAACGGAGCAGACCCTTTGGCTACGGCCACCAGGTAGGTATCTACCAGGTACCGGCGTGATAGTCTTCATTAGTTCTCGCGCGACCCACAGCGTGGCCCCCGTTGCGTTGTCTCGTCTCGTCTTGTCTACGCAATTGGGTCGAAGTCAGTTCTGCACTGATGGACACGCTACAGACAATTCAGTCACGGCTGCGAGGCGCGTGGCTGTCTACGTATTCGGCCTTGGCCTTGTCTTTAGCAAAAAAAGACTCATGATGGACATCCCCCACCTACCTTTGGCCTCGCACGATGGAGTCTTCACTTCGGCAAACATTCGATAGGTCAACGGCCAGGGGCGTGTTCTCGTGCATGTCCGTATGCCAGGACGGGGAAAAGGTGTCGAACGGTGGCCGCCCCCTGTAGGCTGTAGCACAGCACGGGAGTAGGTATGTACTGTGTGCTGTGCACACGCTGTGCTCAGGCTCCTACGGAGTACAGCACTCAAGATGTCTTGGCCCCAGCAACGGCTGCAGTTCCCGCACGGTTGGACTTGATCTCGCCCCCAACGTAACGGTCCATCTGTCATGGACAACATTTGAGGCTCCGAGTTTCTTGATGAAGGCCAAGCAGGACGAACCCCATCGTCGTTGCAACGGACGCGGCAGCTTGGATTTGAAAATCCTCGCCTTGCCTGCTCAAGACACTTCACTCATGACACCACCCTCAGCTGAGGCGAGACATGATTGCTGTTGGGCACGAGGCTTGGAGGTTTGCCTGCCTGGCCATTGGGGCCCAGGCCCCTCTTGTTCATCTCCTTCCGAGAATAGACATGCACAGAAGAGCAGACGGATTGCATAGGCCGTTGAGTGTGTGCCTATATGTACTGCGTACCGTGACTGTATCATTTCATACAGATCGGGTGGCAACATTGGGGCAGAGCAGGAGGGAGTGTGTCCGGATCGATGCTAGCACGGTGGCCCGTTCGACCAGGCCATGGCGCGCCTGTTTAGTTTCAAGTTGCTTCAGACGCCGAAGCAGCGACTCCATTTTATTTGCAATTCCTAGCTCCCGTTCCTGGCTGCTAAGGCCGGCCCTGGTCGACATAGCTACGTAGGTACATACATATGTATCCCAAAAGGTGCCCCGGCCCAGTGCCGGGCCTTTTGGCACCACACACCCCTCCACAGCATCCACAGGCATCCACAGCATCTGCCGTCCTGGGGGAGGATCCCTCGGTGTGTACAAGTAAAACGACTCACCCGCAAAGCTCTCCTCGACTGATGGCGACCACACTTTAATCAGCCTTCCTCCCATTCGTTGTACTGTACATTGTACCGTTTCTTATATGAGTCGGACATAGAAGCATCTGTTCCTCTCTCACGCACGATTCAATTCGTGAAAAGCTAAAGAGCCACAGCTCATCGCCGCCTCATTGTCGATATCAAGCTTTAGACTCAAAATCTTCATCCACACAACAACGTGGCCCTTGCCCTCGTGTTACATTCTATATACATATCGCTATCACGAACCGGGACAATCACATATCAAGCTTGCATATATCGACGAGACATCAAGAAGAGCTTTGTTTGCTAAGGCCTCGCGCTCGTGGCATAGGCAGGCATTGTTCCGTCACTGACCCGCCGCTTCTATACTGACGACAAAGTCGAAGTTTTTCGCAAAGACGTGCACCTTATGACTACAACAGCATACACAACAAGCAGTATGACGGAAATTCGAGGAGAGCCGTCCGGTCTATGGCCCAGCTATGGAGGATCCTCGCACCTCCCCAACCGAATGGGAAGCATGGACTCTATCCATGGTTCTGCATCGTCGCATCTCTCGTCAAGGCCACGAGGAGAGATGGAACACCCTTACTCTTCTTATAGCCGGTACCCCCAGGACGACCCTACTTCATATGAGCGATCATATCCTGGCGTAAAAAGAACCTTCGCGCAATCTGAGCAGCCAGCATATCAAGAAATTATTCATGACATGAGGGATGAAGGAACAAGGATAACAATGAACCAAGAGCACAAATTGTTGTACTTCCGACGTTCACATGAGAAGTCCACCGTTGTAGACCAACATGGCCGTGTACAACATCTCGAGCTATCCGCGCAATTGCACGGCATGTTTTTCCTGTCTGAGATGGCAGCCAGCTCAAATGACGGTTCTGCGCTCCAGCCTGAGCTCACTTGCTACCGGCGCAATCTGTTCCAGATCAGTGGCTCATTGGTCATGCCGCGAGGCCAACTGTCCGTTGTCAATGAAGCGAACGAGACACGTCCGGTGAACAATTTGGAGGTGTCTGTATCTGCCATAGAATCCGTCGACGGAAACCCAGTCCGCCTCATTGTCATTCCCTGGAAGACCCCTCCACCTAACTCTCCGGAAATCAGCCAGGGGCCAGACCAAGAACCCTCGGCCTTGCCTCTAATTCCATTTGACGATGGAGGATCAGAAGCTGAAGGAGAGTTTGCCGTTTATCCAATAGGCTGGCGTCGTCTCCAATTCAGGATGTAAGTTGTCGAGTGCAGAAAGCTTCATTCTTTTCTCGCTTTTCGCCGGCCTGGCTCTACAACGTATTCTAACAACACTCTTAGAGCAACTGCCAACAATGGACGAAGAAAGGAGCTCCAACAACACTTTGTTCTGCATCTAAAGGTGCTTGGCACGTTACCTGACAACACCAAGGTTACTCTAGCAGAATCCACAACAGCCCCGATCGTTGTCCGTGGCCGAAGTCCGCGGAATTTCCAGGCGCGTAAAGAGATTCCCCTTTTAGGTTCCAGCGCCGGCTCAAGAGGCCAAGCATTGGTGGAGACCGGTGTCGGAATAGTTGCCAGCGCTCTGAGTCTCAACAAAGACGGCAAGGCAAGGAGTATGGACATGCAGGTGCCCAGGTCTGACTTCAGCTTCACCCCGAAGTCACACAATGGAGGCATGAATGCGATGAGATCAAAGTATGTCATTGGCGGAGTGAAGATGGAAATGCATTTAAGCTGACTTGGTTTCTCACCCACCAGTTCTTACCCTTCCTGGCACTCGCAAGTCTCCTCGAGTATGGCGCCGGACTCGTATTCAAAACTGCCTCTGTCGGGATCTTCTAGCTTCGCCAATGAAGCACAAGAGCTCCCGATTCACTCTTCGATATCCCCGACTGTACCTCTCCCACTGACGGGAGCAGAACACGGTCAATCAGGCCTGCGGTCACAATACAGCTACGCAGGCACGTCGACATCGCAGATTCCCAGCAGTACTGTGACGATGGGCTCCGACAGTTCGTTCACCATGCCTCGATACATGGACGGTAATCCTAGACCCAGCAAAAGCCCGCGGAACCACCAGGGTCAGCAATCTGTGGAAGGGCCTGACTACAGGTACAACAACTTCCGCAGTATGAGCAGCAGTGGTGTAGGTGATGTGTCCCCGGGGGGCGCCCCTTCCACTGGCAGGGATTACTATCCTTCATCGAGTACATGGACGACGACGGCTGGTGAATCAAATTCCAGCCTGTCGTATGCCAGCCACGATGGGAGGGCCTATTCTGGAGTTGCGCCGCTAAAGCAGGAAACTCCGTCATATAGTAGTAGTGCTCGTGCATCTTTCGACAGCATGAACAACTACTCATGGACTCCATCATAAATGGACCATGAGACGGGACGGACCGCCAAGCAAGGGACTTCTTCTCAAGCCGGCTGGCTGATGAACTCATTCCAGCGATTCAGCTGGGCTCGGAAGTCCTGAAATGGCGTGCTTGAGTGAGCTCGCAAGTCGTGTATTTTTTTCTTCTTCTTATTTCCCTTCTTGGCTTAGCTCTGCTCCGAAACACGGAGCATTTCCACATACTCAGCGGTGTGGCATTCATATTTTTTTCGCTGCGAGGTTATTGATTTTTGACGCTCTTCTACCTCGCAACCAGCTGTCGGCGTGATGAGCAAGTTTTTTTTCCCGCACCGGGTCAGCGTCTGGGAAGAACGTCCGGTACGGAAAGAAAGTTTGCGAATTACGCCGACAAGAGCTTTTGCAATTGCGAGGTACTTGGAGTCTACATTGGCACGAGGATAATTTTGCATTGGAAAGCGCGTAGGAAAGTTGTAAGAAAAGGTGAAGGAAAGTCTCTCAAGTCTGGGCGGAAATGGCGGATGGAGTTTATGAGTGGGCTCTTTTTGCTCCGCCGCCGTACTTTTACTGTCATGGTGAGGAAAACAGACCCACCAAATTTGTATATATGCATGCATGATGCATCTGCGGAGTATAGGTAGAGTACCCGTTTGGCTCTTTTTTCATAGCATGCTTCAACGGTTCGTTGCATGGATTAGAGTTTAATATTCTGCGGTGGACTGGGCCTTGTAAGTTATGGCCTGATGGGAAGATTCTGTAATGATATGCTTGGATGAAGCGGGGGACGCAGGTGACAGGTCACGCAGGGTGGGAACACGGAGCTTTTTGGAGGCATACGGAGTAGCTTTTTTGTTAAAAAAAGAAAACAATCTCCCTCTCCGCGGCTTTTGGAAATTGGGGCATAATTGGACGGGCCGCGGGCGTGAGGGAACTTGACGAATATGTGCTGGGATTACGCTCCGTAGTGTGTGATGTATCTGTCTTGACTCTTGTCTCGTCTCTCTTGAGTCTTTACCCTTAGTGACTTACTTTCCACTTTGTACATCTTCATAAATCGAAGTACTTTCCAATGATCAACCGAATCTTATGCATCGCACAATACCTACTACGGAGTATATTACTGCTGGTTGCGAATACCTATGTATGTACCTACAAGCTACGAGGAGGTCGTTTTTCCATTCCTCGGCGCGCTGGCACCTGGAATTGTAGGAATTCGAGCATGCACGTAGAGAAGTGAATGTTTTTTTTTTTGGCAGCTTTACGGATATGCCGTCGCTCAAGGATGCGCAGTGCTCTCAATGGCAGGCGACGAGTGAACACTGAAAGCAATAACATGGTCCGTTTGACGCAACATGGAAGCGGCGAATGACAGCTACCTACCTTTCTGATCCATGAACCCATATCGGTGATGGTGGCGATGCAGTACTTACTTGAACCTGAGATAACGGGTAGGAAGCCTTTATATCCATCGCGCATTGCATTTGCGGTGTAAATGGCCGCGGACGCCAAGTACAACAACAATTTATCATAGCAAATTAAGCAAAATAACAAATTTTGAATGACGAACCCTGACGCGTCGGCGGCACTCTTGGAGTTGGAACACCCTGCGCAAGAAATATGTAAGCGGAGATGGTATTCTTGAAGCCGTGATCAAGGGGGACGTTGAGCGCCTTCATTTGCATCTATGATACGGCGCGTGGCGCCGTTACATACGGATACGGGGCCCGAGATCGCGGGCCTTGCCCCCTGGGTAGTGGGAACGCCACTTATTAACAAAGTACAGCCCCACCAAGTGAATAACGCGAAACGCCAGATTGGACCCATTTTGGATCACCACACCTACATACATATCTTCACTTTTTCGCAATCCATATACCCCGAGGAGGAGACGAAGGAGCCAGAGAGAACACAAGGGAAGAAGGCAAGCACTTCCGATTTAGTTGCATCATGAGCGTTGTACTTCAATGCATTTGTCCCATGAATACATATCCTGGAGACTGGCTCAATGTCAATTGTCCATCAAGACAGATTCTCAAACCTGTCAACACATCCCCACGTTCGGCTCCGGCCCCAGTTTCCTTCCCTCTTGTGACAAACCTCACAACCCCGTCATGTCCGACTCCTGACACGCCCCCGAATGAAGCACCGTGTACTTGAACGCCTCTCGATCACGAATCGGAATCTCAATAGCGATCGAGTCCGCCGCACTAGGATACTCCGTCCGATGTCCCTCCCGTGTACGGTCCGCCGTGTCCGCCGCGATAATGAGCCCGTACTTTCCGCCGTGCAGCCAGACCTCCTCGTCGCCTTCATAGAGACTGATTTTAGCCAGGCCACTCAAGAAAAGAACATACCTAGAAAGCCGCTATTAGTTATCTGCTGTTTTTCTTTTTTCTTTTTCGGGGGGTTTTTTTTAAATTCACGAGTAGCTTCGTGGCGGGGCAAAGCATCGAAGACGTAAAAAAAAAAAGAAAGAAAGAAAGCAACAGAAAAGGCAACGAAATAAAGTTGAATCGGAGAAGAGATGGGAGCGGGCGAACTGGGAACTGGGGAGACATCGTACTGAAACGCAGGCGCGTGATGAAACCCCCCATCAAAGCGCCCTGGAATAACAGCATACGACATATTCCCAGCCTCTCCCAGGGACAGCTTCAATGCCCCCTCGATGCCCTTCTCGGCCGTGTCGTGGAATGGCGTCTCGAGCTGCCAGCATTCAAATAGGGATACGCCGTTTGCTGCCGTCACGGCTGTGAGGTTCAGGAACGGAGTGGTGAGGTTGCTGAGGAGGGAGGGGGCTGAGAGGCTCATCCGGGTGAAGAGGTTTTGGAAGAGCATTGTTAGGCGACTGAGACTGAGACTGAGATGGGAAGGCTGCACAAGGATGGGTCTTGATCTAATCTGATTCGTTTGATTGTTTGGTTGCTTTGGACCTTGGTTGTTGTTTTTGGGTCTCTGTGCAGTTACGCCCATTCTGTCGCGCAGAGGTAGGTATGTCCGCCGGCGATATTAGTTCGCAAACACGTGATCGTCACGATCTCACAACGATGATTTGTAATTACGGATATGTATTCGACATTATCTGGGCTTCGTTTGTGCGAATGTCCGTCGTTTCCGCTGTTTCCGAAACACTCGGCTAAAAACTTGCCCCAGTTTCGTGAAGACATACCTCGGCTCACCGTATCAAATATGTAAGAGATAGGATACCAGAAACACCATGCTACCCTACATAATCT
The DNA here is from genome assembly GCA_018360325.1 of Claviceps aff. humidiphila group G2b. Taxonomy (NCBI): domain Eukaryota; kingdom Fungi; phylum Ascomycota; class Sordariomycetes; order Hypocreales; family Clavicipitaceae; genus Claviceps; species Claviceps aff. humidiphila group G2b. The sequence goes on along the minus strand of SRQG01000218.1, from coordinate 6,290 downwards.
TTTGACTACATTTGGATACGGCGACGGAGCAATTCATACATCCTATCATTGCTTTTCGACAAGCCCGTGATGACTATGGCAGGAGAGACTTTATTGAGAAGATCGAATCGCGGTGTTCAAATAGACGAACGAGGCGCGACAAAAAACGAAGAGTGACGTTTCTAGCTGCATCAAGTAGAACAACGAACAACATGTTATGTAAATCATACATGCTCGTAGTCCAAGCTTTCGTACACGACGAGATCTTATAAGTAGGAGCGCTGGAATGAAAACTACCATGGCTACGACGTGGCTTATACATGAGAACCAGATCGTCTAGCCGTCTACTTTCCTTTCCCTGTTTTTCTCCCTCCCACTCTTTCGTACAGCCTGCCAAACAGACCTCGAGCGCATCCTCCATTAATTTTTCCCTCCTTGAACTTCTCATTCACCAAGCGGTCATCGCCGTGCAAATCCGGGAGGAGGCTGGAATCCCGGCGGAGGCATATACCCAGGAGGAGCACCGGGGGGAGCGAGCATCCCAGGTGGTGCCCCGGGAGGCGCGACGGGAAATCCAGGCGGAGGGGCGACCGGGAAAGCCGGGGGCGTCGGAGATGCAGAAGGCGGTCTGAAAGTCCCGGGATGGAAGTCTGCGGGATTGGTAAAGTTTTGGCCTTGGGGCGGACGGGCTGGGAGTCCTGAAGGAGGAGGAGGGAGAGCTGCTGAGGCGCGAGGAGGCGGTGTGTTGTACGCGGACGGAACGCGAGGAGGGGGAAGAGGCAAGCTGCCTGGTGATGGATGGTGGTGGCCTAGTGATGGGGGAGGCATCCCGTGGGCACCGACGACAGGCGCCATGGGGATGCTGCCGGCCATGGCGGAAGGGTCGAAGCCTACTGGAACCGGAACGGGTGCATGGCGGAGAGGATGCGGCTGGACTGGTGGTTGAGGTATGGGTATTGCTGCGGCAGATGTCTGTTGGTATTGTAATGGTTGGTGCGGTGGTGGTTGTAGAGGCGGTTGCATCGTCTTCTTCATCGGCGGTGGTTGCCGCTGCTGTACAAACGCCGGCAGTCCTGGGCCCTCGGGCACGATATTTCTCTTCTTAGCCTGCTTCGCAAGCTCTCTCTCGGCCTCGTCACCATGTCTCTCCCCCTTACCGTCCTTTTTGAAGGCATATTGCACGCTAATTTCCTTGCTCAGCATGTACTGGCCATCCAGATTCGCCATCGCCGCATCACTGCTCTCAAAGTCTCCGAAGCTCACAAACCCGAACCCCTTGCTGTGTCCGGCGTCGTCCCGCGCGACCTTGGGTAAGCTCAGTAGCGGGCCGAAGCGCGAGAACGTATCGTACAGCAGCTTCTCGTCGACCATAGCGTCGAGATTGCCGATAAAGAGCTCGGCGCCAATGTCGGAGGCGCCCTTTTGCTTGTCGGCGGAGGCCTTGTTGACGCGGAGGGACTTGCCAAAGAGCTTGATGCCGTTGAGAACGTTGGCCGCGTACTCGGCGTCGGCGGGGGTCCGGAACTCGACAAACCCGAACCCTTGATGTGTTTGAGTGACGCGGTCACGGGGCATGTGGATGTTGTGGATGGGTCCCATCTGGAGCATCACCTCGTAGATGGTGGACGAGGTGGCGCGCTCGTCGATGTTGCCTATGTAGACGGTGGCATCTTTGTCTTGCTCCCTATGATGGTGTTCCATGAGGTTAGCAACTTATAATATGCGAATCGACAGAGCGTGTTGTAGTGACGGTGATCGTCGCGTACCAATGGCGGTTTTGGGCCATCTTGGCGGACGCGGTTCGGGGGAACGAGCGCTCTTTCCAGCTTTCTCTTTTGCTTCTTTCTATTCTTTCCTATAGATCGAAAGGAAAACAGGTTCAGAAGGACTAATAGCCAAGTGGGCGATAACGAGATTGACGAGGTTTTGCGATTTTCGATGAGGTTTGCCAGAAGTTGAAGCTTCGCGACGCAGATTGCGCATGAAGTTGGCAGCTCGGTGGAATAGCCGACGATGATCCGTGCGTGCAACGACGTATTTTGTGGGGCACGAATTGGCTTTTGTCTGGACTCTGAAGCCATCGCATGAATGAACGGCGTTTTCTAGACCTGTTCACCATCACAATCTGCGTGCATCGTCATCGCAGAGCAACTCACGCGTCGACACTCCAGCCCAGCCGAATTTCCCATCGTACTCGTCGCCAGCCCTCGAAGATGATTGCCCTTTCTGAGGAGTCCAAGGTTCGTGGCAGGCCCGCCGATGCGGATTCAGAGCGTGACGTTCCCTGGGAAAAGACTAATATGTTCTCTACTTTATCTCGAGTAGGAGCGCATCGCCAAGCTCATCGACGTGTCTCGTGTCGCTCTTCACTAGTGAGTGCTACCAAAGTCTCTCCTGTGATGCCTGTCTCCCATGCTAACCATTCGCAGTGGCTACCTGCCCCTAATTCTCTACCTCGGTATGAGTGCCTCGCGACGGCGAACCGAAAGATTTCAAGAAGACAACACCGTCATCAGTGCTAACAAATCGTTTTGTCGCGTAGGCTATACTCGCAGCGAACCTCGTCCTTCCCTTATCCAGTATGCGCACCACCCCGCCAAAGTGTTCACATGTGCTTCTTTTACTCCAAATATTAATCAGATGTACAGCCTCCTCTCTCCTCTTTCGTAGATGCGCGAAACTTTTGAAGCGAGTATCTTGTCGCCACGTCTTGCCGGCTCATTGACTCTCCGTGGACACGGGAGGAAGTCGAAGGAGAAAAAACGAAAAAAATGAAGAGTTGAGGAATCAAGGAGGGTTAGGCAATGCATTGGTTACTCTGCGCACAAAACAGGATGGTTGAAAAGGACGAAGGCGCAATTTATGGCGTTGGGATACACAGCCGGCGCAAGGGAGATGCGAAATGATGACTGCCCGAGACCGAGGGAGTTTCAGTGTATAATATCAAGGCTACCAGCTGTAGCCTAAAACCATCACAGTTAGCCCTAGTGGCCATTTACACCGTATTCAGACTGAGAAATTCACTGATTCTCACGAGTCACGAGTCACACAAGCACCGTCGAGTCCCGTTCCCCTGTTGGATCGCAGACTGAAGACACGTGAGCTTAAATTAGGCACCGAGTATGTATAGTTTGCTGCATCGACCGCATGTGTGCAGGTTGCAGCAAAAAAGCTACACGATTATCGCACGACAAAAAGCATTCTATGCTTTCAATAAGTTACAAGTTCTTACAACCTACAGTAACCTAACTTTCCCTGCGGCCTGCGGCCCGCGGCCCGCAGCTAGCCGCCCCGCCTTCAAAGTTCTACAGCACAAGGAGAGCAAGAGGCCGGAGCCCGACAACCATCAAGACGTGAAGAAACAGGAAGCGAACACAAAGAAGCCTAAAAGTGTCCAGCAATCAGTGATCATACTTGCTCATCTAAGTCTCAACTCTCTTCTTCTCTCCCGCTTGGACATCTCGGCTTAGCCAGGTGTGAAGCGGCGCAAAAGCTGCGATGACTCCGATGAGTCGATGACTGCAAGTCCCGCTGCGAGCCCCGCCCGTTTGCGCAAAAAAAAGATCTGAAGGCTGAACAGTGAAAACCAGGAACGCAGCTCTACCGTCGCCAAGAATACCACCACGACATTGCCGGCCACCATCCACCAAATGTAGAAACAAGGCGCCTCCTCCTCCCGTCTCTCTCTCTCATCTTATGCAGGAACACCGCCATGGGGGTCCGTCTCCCGCCTTCGTCGAGGCGGTCGCGGGCCTGAGCGCCGGAGTTGTGTCCACGCTGGTGGTGCACCCGTTGGACATTGTCAAGACGCGCATGCAGAGTGAGTCTCTCTCTCTTACCGATCACACGTCACTACGATCTAGGAACGATCTGGGACAAAGAGAAGGAAAGAAAACGAGAACAGAAAAGACTAATCACCGTCACGCAGTCTATCGCAGCGCCGGCCCCTCTTCGCCTCCCCCCACGACACTCGCTATCCTCCGCTCCCTCACGTCCAACAAGCAGCCTATCCTACTATCCCTATACCGTGGCCTCACGCCCAATCTCATCGGAAACGCTACCTCGTCTGCGGCATTCTTCTTCTTCAAGTCCCGCTTCGAGACGCTCGTGGCCCGGCAGGATGGAAGGCCCTCCGCGGGGGGATACTTTGTCGCGAGTGGCCTCGCCGGTGCGACGACCTCTGCGCTGACGAATCCGATATGGGTGCTCAAGACGCGCATGCTCTCCTCCGATAGGGGTGCCGTGGGGGCATACCCATCTATGCTGGCTGGGATTCGCACCATTCTACGAACAGAAGGAGTGGCGGGCTTTTATCGCGGGCTGACTGTATCGCTGCTGGGAGTGTCGCATGGTGCGGTGCATTTCGCCGTGTATGAGCCTGCCAAGAGGATGTATTTCAAGCGGAGGCGGGGCCAGCAAGATGCGTCCGGGCTGGGAGCCGGGGACGGGGCCGGCACGGGTACCGGGAGGGAGAATCTCAAGATGACGAACCAGGCCACGGTGGTGATATCCAGTGTTGCGAAGCTGGTGGCTGGGGCTGTGACGTATCCCTACCAGGTGCTTCGGAGCAGGATGCAGAACTACAGGGCTGATGAGCGGTTTGGGAGGGGTGTGGGAGATGTTGTGGCGCGGATCTGGCGAGAGGAGGGATTTGTTGGCTTTTATCGAGGCTTGGTCCCCGGCGTGGTGAGGGTCATGCCGGCGACGTGGGTGACGTTCTTGGTTTACGAGAACGTCAAGTATCATCTACCCCAGTGGGTTGCGTGATCTGCCCATGCTTTTCAATACTTTTTGGCATTTGACTTTTCTCATTTTTATCTCTTATATCCTGTCTTATGTCACGTTTGCACCTTCTATTTTTGCCTATACACTTCATGTTTCTACTGCTTTTCGGTCACGATCAGAAGCGGAATGCAATACACGTTGGAAAGATGAAGCCGTACGCCTTCATCTCTACCTCTCTCTCATCATAGTCAAACTACCGGGCACATGTCAACTCCTCTCAACTAGCACTCTTTCTTCGCATGAGCCCATGATTGGTCAAGGATGTGTCAAGGGAAGTGATGCAATCTGGATGACACAGGCTTCTAAGCATGTAGCATCGCGGGCGTAAAAAGAATCAAAAGCTTCCATTATTCCTCTATTCTTTTGTGTTGAATCATGTCTGAGCTTCTCCAACGTATGATTCCCCTTAACTCCGTTCCGATCAAACGCTCCGTTCGCAAGCTGACTCGAGGGTATCCCATCCACATCAAACGTCTAGAAGCAGCCCTCCTCGCAGGCACAGAGACCGCAGCATATCGAGCAACCGGCTTCCTCGCCGCCACCACGCAGAGTCATCTCGGGCTGCTGCTCGGAAGTGTTCTGCCGAGGTGAAAACACGTCTGTATGTTAGTCGGGGTTTGCTCCTCTTCGTGGATGGATAGCTTCAGTGGCAGGACGGAGACATACGGGCTGTTGGGTGATGACGTTGTTGGACTCGACAGTCATGGGCTCCATGGTGGCAGGCATTTTGACGGTTTTTCTTTGGGGTGTTTGAAGGTGGCTCGTAACGGGAGTATGGTATACGAGAAGGCAAAGTATGATACGAGAAGGAAGAGATTTGAAGATGGCAGACGACAAGGCAGATGGTAAGGCAGGGAAGTTAAAGCAGGTACGGTTACAGATTGCCGGCACAAAACCCTCTTTATACCGCTTCCCTCTCCGAGCCGAGAGACCCGGGCAAAGGAAACTCCAGCGTGGCTGTGTGCCCACTGCCCACAAAGGACGTGAATGATGAAACACAGTTTGCTGCGTGCACGACGATTGGCCATGAATACCCCAGGGATCCCTGGCCGTCTATTCCGTGCCGCTTATCCGCCTTTTTTGCAGCGAAGGCCAACGTGGCCATGCGAAGTCAACTCGGCGGGCAATTCCCAACCCTATCCCGGGTCCTCGGAACCCAAGACCCCTGATCGCGACTCCGCGAGCCAGAAGTTGGGATGGAGATTATCTACGGAGTACTCCGTATGACAGAGGAAGCCGTGTTGCCGCCACGGCATGACTGCCTGCGAATCACGATTATTACCCTGTAGATTGTCACTCAGCTGCGGCCAAGACAACGCATTGTGCAACGTGTCTCGGCTGCATGATGCCCGTACCTCTCGGCCCGCCCACGCTGTACGCATGAGCCAATGAGCGTCATGGTATTGCCGTAGCGGTAGGGCTGGCGTATGTAATGTGAAATAACTAAGTTCGGAACCTTGGTTACGTACTGAAATCCGTCCGAAACTGAGATGACAGCCCTTTTTTCTGGACCCACTTAAAATCAT
>SRQG01000217.1:0-48476 GCA_018360325.1 Claviceps aff. humidiphila group G2b | reverse complement strand
CTAAAACAGATGTATGTACCGCGCTAGTAGGGGACCTGAAACAAGCTATACCATTTTAGGAAATTTAGGGTGGACGTGGAATAGTTCTTGGGGGGGAAGTTAAGGTTTCCCGTTCGCCTCAGTGTGGTAACTTAAAGTGCCACCAATCATTTCATCCAGTGCCGTCAGACCAGGTGGGTTTGTCTGCTCTAGGTATCATGCATGGCCATTGGCAGCATCACGATTTTACAACCCAAGACTTCGAAAGTGGTGCTGCACAGAGGCCAGTCTGGAGATGAGCTGAAAAGGCCAACTTCAACAATGCGGCCGACATGTTGCAACGGTACTATCCCTCATCTGTGTCAGGCGGCACGTTGACGAGATCAATGGATAGTGGGGATGAGCTATCGCAGCATTTGGTTATCATAATTCGTGTCCAAATCCAGTGGTATCTGACTCTGCCACGCTCTAATAAAACTGAAAACAAATCTCAACGCTTTCCAAAAGAAAAAAAAGAAAAATCATAAACAAGAACAACAAGCCACAGACAAGTGCGTCGGGCCTCACAGCTAAGCCAAACACACAATCAATGCTCAATCGGTGTTTGCAATGCATCATCCTCTTCATGACAAGTCCATCATTCGGGTATCTCCCCCTCCACACCAAGCTCCTTCTCAAGCTCATCCGTCACAAATATCGCATAATCCTCCAGGTTTTTCTGCACATGAATCTTGAACTTGATAATGTCGTTGAGCATGCGGGATATCTCGGTGTGCAACTCTTCGCGTAGGGAATTTGCTCGTAGAACAAGTTGCTCGTACCTAAGACGACCAGGAGTGGTTAGTTTTGAAACAGGCGGTCCTATTTTTTTCTGTGTCTTCTTTTGGGAGGGGGGGTTGAAAGGACTTACTCTATTTTGGTGTTAATGTCGCGTTGCTCAAGGAGCTGAACAGATTCGGTTAAAGTAGCTCGCATCCTGGACAACTTCTTCTCCATCTTCTCAATCTGAGCATCCGACGCCATTTTCTGGGCCGTCGTCACTTCTTTCGTCTTCTCGTATTCTTCTTCAGCTGCGCGAACGCGATGCTCCAGGGCCTCGACTTCGTTGCGCTTATCTTCAATGGCCTCCTTAATTCCATCCAGCAGGTCGTGGTCCTTCATCATGACTTCCATGGCGGCGTTACGGCGTTCGGATATTTCTTTGCGGAGCATGAGGAAGTTACTCCGAACCTGGCCGCGCAGATCCAGGTTCAGGATATGGCCTGGTTGATAGCCCGTTGTGGCGTCCACGAGCAGCCGCTCGGCAGATGGAGACATGTTTCTGGACGCGTTCAAATTTGTCGATGTGAATTCGGAGTCCTCGTTTATCGTGAGCTGGAGTTCGTAGTTTCGTCCTCGCGCGTTGGCCGCAGTGGGTGGGATCACGGCGATCTGGTAGGCAAGCGTATTGTACTTCTCGACCAGGCGCTCGAGCTCGTCCAGTTTGCAGCTGGCCTCTGACTCCTTCTCGGCGACCCTCTTCTTGATGTCGTCGAGCCTTTGACTAGCAGACTCGGTGCCCTTTTGAAGCCGATCTCGCTCGGAGTTCATGCGGTCGATATCCTGCATGCTTATACCTTGTGCGTCGACGGCCTTTTGGAGTCCACGCCTCTCTTCTTCAGCTTCTTTTAGTTCCTCTGTCAACTTGTCCAACTCTTCTTGCAGTCGCGTGGCTCGGCCCTCATATTTTTCGGACCTTTGTTGAGCCAGAGTAATGTAATCTTCAAATTTAACGATATCCCCTTCGTAGGTACTGCAAGTTCTGCTCAACTCGGCTGTGTCGGGCGTAGACTTTTCTAATTCATCAATTTCCTCTAGAAGCCTCGCATTCTCCGCCTCAAGCACTTCCAGTTCGGAAACGTATTTGGCGTTGGACTGCTCAAAGTCTTGAGCCATGACTTCTACGTGCGATGCAAGCATTTGATCAGCCTCCTTCTTACTGATTCGGTCATCCTGAGCCAGCCAGTCTCTGTACGTCGAGCTGAGAAATTTGAACATGATATGGTCGCTGCTAACGTCCACTCCGGCCTCGAGACAAGCATCAGCATACGCGTTGCCAACATAGCCATCCAGCATTTGCGCCAACTGCATCATCCAATGTAGAAGACCCAGAAACGTACTCCAATTCTGGCCTCCCACAGCGGCCAGCTGACTCTTGGTGATGCTCCTCTCGAATGGATACCTAAGCTGCTTCAAGATGGGCGGGACCTCTTGATCGATGTTTTTCAGGAATTTGTGGCTCGGGTCGATGCGATGGTATAGCCATTGAAACATGTAGTTGAAATCTTTTTGGGTTGGCGACTTCATGACGTTTGGTGACAGCACATGGCCCATTTGCATCTCAAAATCGTTCAGAGTCATGTATTCCATCAGCTCTTGCCCCATCCTTTGCTGGAACGATCGATCCTTCAGCGGACGAGGGTCCTTGGGTACACCAGCTGGTTGAAGAGTTGTCTGGAAGAAACTCTGGCGGTAGCTAGTGCCGCCCACGATCGACTGTCTCGGCCTGAAGCTGCTGCGCCTGTCTGCATCTGTGGATACTCTGCTCATGGCGGGCGTTTGCAGCACGTTATTCGAAGCCGCCTTGGGGTGAATTGATGCTCTTCTTACAGAAGAGAGGCCCTGGTCTGCAAGATTTGCCCCGGAAGAGGTTCGCTGGAATAAAGGTTGGCTTGGTCTTGGCATGGCGAGGGATTGCCTAGACCCCGATACCGAGCGAGCATGGCCATTTACGTTGGAATTTGTGCGCTTCATCGTCGAGCCAGGCGGTGGGATTCCCGTATTTGGAACAATGCCTCCAAGTGTCTGCACGACGACCGGGTCAGTTCTAAGTAGCGATGCGACAGACAGTACGGTGGCGATTCGCGCCCTTGGCTACAGAGAGCTGGACTTACCTCTCGCGGTCTGCGAACACTCCACGTGCCCGTCTCGTGGGACATGGTGTAAAGTCGGGCGCTGATGTCGAGCCAGCAGGTTGAAGCGTCCGGAGCTATTTGTGCATTCAATAGCACGATGTTACAGGCGACTCCGATTGTGTCCTCTCGTTCGAAGTTGGGAAAGCAGCTGGGATTATGTTTTACTTCAAATCTTGATGATGGTATTCATGCGGGTCGTCAGCAAGTGGCCGAAGTTAGGTTGCCCCGTGGAAAGTAAACAAACTGGCGCAATACAGACGCATGATTGGCCACTGATCTGGCCGTACCGCATGGGGCTTCTTGACAATTCCCCGCTTGCACGTGAGCCACAACTTCGTCGACCAACTCAATGGGGTCATGATTCGTGACGCCAGTGGCCCACTGGCCAGTGGCCAGTGGCCACAAAGAAAGTGGGTCTCTCGCATCGCCAATGGCCATTGCGGATTGCGGCAAGCAATTGAGCTGCCTCGGCTCCGAGCAACCACAAGCGTCAACGCCATCTCCATTCGTGCCGAACGCAGCAGGTCTTCCAGACACCAGGTTGCAGGATCTCCCACTCCCGCGAGACAATCACGCCCAGCATCGCGACTCTGAACACTCACTCTCGCGTGGTGATGCTGTCGTGAGAAATCCGGCTGCTTCTGCCATGGCAATTCGCGAGGATCTGGTGGCCTCTGCCGTAAGTATTCTGGTTTCGTTTTTGCCACGGCCTCGGTCACAAGATGCAGGAAGAGGAAGTTAGCTAACGTACATTGCAGGCACAGTGTCAGTGGAAGCCGAATTTCCAAATGCGCCCGAATGGTGCTTCTCTATGATGTCGTCCACTCTCGTCCACTAACATAGCGCACAGTCTTGCAGGATCCCAGCGTTGCCTCGTCCACCGTCGAAAACAAAATATCTTTCCTCCGATCCAAAAACTTGACGGAAGAAGAGATCAGCGTATCCCTCGCACGTATCGGCGGTCCCGCCCCCCCAACCGCGCAATACAGTCCTCCCCCTCCTTCAGGGCCTCCTCAGCATTACTATTCACCATATGCACAGCAAGCATGGCAGCCCCAACCGCCAGTTCCGCGCAGAGACTGGCGAGACTGGTTCATCATGGCTACCGTCGTCAGCGGAGTGGGCTATGGCCTGTACTCTTTGAGCAAGGTACTTTCCGGAACCGCTTACTACACAAAATCCTGACCTGATGACGTCGTTTGTTTTGCTAACATGCATGAAAAGCGCTACGTATACCCTCTAATCGCACCTCCGACCCCCGAAAGACTCGAACAGGACAAGAAGTCGATAGAGGAACAATTTGACAAGGCTTTTGCTCTGGTGGAACAGCTAGTCAAGGACACGGAAGTTCTTAAAGAGGCTGAGCAGCAAAGAACTGAGAAGCTGGACACGGCTATCGAGGAGCTGAACAGCGTCATGGCTGACCTTAAGACGGCCAATCGCCGCAGAGAGGACGATGTCCAGCGCATTCGTGATGAAGTCCAGGGACTGCAGCTTGCAATCCCCAAAGCCATGGACAACCAAAAAAGTCTCACGGACAGCAGATTGTCCGAAATCAACACGGAACTTACTAGCCTAAAGACGCTTTATTCGCAGAGATTGGCGACAGGCTCCTCATCCGGCACGACCAGTAGCTACTCACGCCAACCTGGATCTAACATCGCCAGCAACCGATCAACAACGCCAAATGCGCCAACGGTGGAATCTCTTGCTGATAGCCCCAACACGCCGTCGATATCTACAGAACCACCCAAGAACATAGCACAGGGCACTGCGAACAGGCCCTCTACAATCTCAAGTGGAGGTTCTGCCACCAAAGCGTCAATTCCCGCATGGCAGATGGCGGCTGTAGCATCAAGCTCCTCTGCCGCAAAGGATGCCGAGAGCGAATGAGTTTAGGAGTCCTCCTTCAATGCAGACAAGGTGAAACTAATACGTAGTCAATGGTCGGAAAGGCCACGGCCCGGGGGAGCCCAGGAAACATCACCGAGGATAACAGAGAGGCAATGAATTAACGACAGGCGGATGCCGTAGACGGCAGGCGGGGAGGAAAGCCCCCCTCCAGCTGAATGAGTTCCGTAAGACTTTGTATCTTATGAGTAAGCGGCTTTGGCGTAACACACGGAATGGAATTATTTGCAAAGACTGTTTGTTGTACGGGCCAGGTCCACGGCACATGCCGCAAAGCAAGGCTGATGGAGTGAACAAGGCCACACTCTAGACGGCGTTGGGACGACAGAAACCACGATGGCCCGACGGCGCGTCACTGCGGTCGTGCAAAACCCGCCTCGTCCCAGGCTCCCAGCTAGCCACGTAATAAACTCTCCGTAGATCGGGATTCGGGACGAGATGTCTGCGTATCCTACAACTAGTCCATATCCAGTCTAATCAGCGTTGTGTGTACAGTGTGGTGCACAGTAGGTACCTATGTATCTACGGGAGTAATCAGCTTGGCAGGTTGGCAACTTGAGGAACGGAGAATGTACTTTGTACCAAAAAATAAAATCAAGCATGTCATCCTCTACCTCTTATAAGCAGGAGGCACATCCGTCGCCCTTGCACACCAGACCTTCCGAACCAGCCGTTCATGGAGGTTTGACTATGACCACGAGTCCACGGTTGTCATGAGCTCCTCGTCGCCAGTCCAGCAATCTTCGCCCGGGACGCCGAAAGGCCGATCCGCATCGTCACTGGTCTGGCTCGGCCTCTCCTATATCCCCCTTCTCACACGAGTCTCCCTCTCCCACACCCTCAACCTTTCCGAAACGTCGCCATACAACACCCTGCGCAGCGCATTAACAGTCGCTGCTCTGCGAGCCTACATTGCGCCCAAAGATGGCAAGCCCAGACGCTTCTCCGATGTCCAGGCCGGCACAATGTCCGCCGCGCCCATCAAGGGGCGCATGTGGATCAGTCCATACACGAGTCCTACGCCGCCAGAGCCCGAGGCCGTGAGAGAAGCATTGCGGAAAGCTATTGAGCTATCGAACAATCCCGACGTGCCTGCGCCCGTCATCAGTGTGCCCGACCTCACACCCGTCTATGGCGAGTGGACGGGGTACAGGGCCGATGCGAGCAGCGACGAGCCACAACCCGATCTATCAGACAAGGAGAAGTACGATAAGCTCGTCGGAGAGATGACGGGTCCGACGACGATGCTCTATTTCCACGGGGGAGCGCATGCCATGATGGATCCGTCTACACATCGGCCTATGGTCAAGAGGCTGGCCAAGTTTACTGGTGGGCGGGCTTTCTCTGTGCGATATAGGCTGGTGCCGCAGAATCCTTTTCCAGCGTCACTCTTGGACTGCCTAGTGGCATACCTGACGCTGCTTTACCCGCCTCCAGGGTCATTCCATGATGCTGTAAAGCCGGAGCATATTGTCATTGCCGGTGATAGGTATGTCTTTCTTACGCGACGTCGTCTACTTTTGCGCTATCTACCCTCGCAGCCGGGCTGAAGGCATGCTGAATACCTATCTGCGACTGACAACTTTTCTTCTTTAGCGCCGGAGGTAACTTGGCCATGGCTTTGATTCAAGTTCTCGTTGACTTGAACCGCACGGGCGAGCACATCATGTGGCACGGCGAAGAGCGCGATGTCCCAGTCCCCGCCGCCGTGGCATGCAATTCCCCTTGGCTGGACATCGCGCACAGCTCGCAGCCATACTATGGAAAAATCCCAGAGGCCTTCGACTACCTCGGCCCTCTGGCGGACCTGGGTCGTCGGGGTGTCGAGCCCTGCAGCATCTGGCCTGCCAACCCACCCCGCAAGTTCATGTACGCAGCCGACGACATAATGACACACCCGCTCGTGTCTCCCGTCATGAGAAGAGACTGGGTTGGCTTCCCGCCCGTGTATTTCTGTGCTGGGTGGGAACGACTGGCATACGAGGCCAAATTTGTGGCGCAGAAGCTGGAGAGAGACGGCGTGAAAGTGGTGTTTGAGGAATATGAGGCCATGCCGCATTGCTTTGCCCTAGTGCTGTCCCATTTGGCCGAGTCGAAGCGCTGTATGGAAGTGTGGGCGGACTTCATGAAGCAGGCTGTGGAGGATCCGGGAACTCTGGCCTCGAGAGCGCTGACGGTGTCAGCTAAGAAGATGGAGGAGACGCCCTTGCAGTTCGAGGACCTCTGTGACGTGTCGGACGAGACGTTCAGGGAGAGGGTTGTCGATACGGTGGCCGACGCGACGACTTGGATACCAGCGGATGCCAAACTGTAAATAGACGCAATATTGGCCTAAGTAAGAACCTGTAGCAATTAGTTCTAGTGTAAATACCGAGGTTTAGACTTATGTAGAGCATGTTTGAATAATGCAGTGTATGATTTGGAGATCGTTTAGTGGGTGAACATATGACAGACGTAAGATGTGAAGCTTAGCCAGGCATGGTATGCGACACCCATTTACTGATGTATTTTTGTTGATTGCTGATTGCATATCAGCTCGGCATAGCACGAGTTTCCACAAAATCAGAGAATAGAATGTTACGACATTTGATTCCATTTCATATTGATCTTTTGGTTTTTTTGCATCTTGATCTAGGGTACGCTCGACTGGCCGACACAAGCACACAGGTTGACAGCATGAGGCTGACCCCCACCAAGTCCAACAAATCAATTCAGATGAGCGTTACTCCGCGAACTGTACGGATTTACTCGGCGAACTGTTTTCCCCAAAATGCTCCACATTTCTCAGGCTGCTTCGTACCTCGCCGAATTACAGTGGGAATTAAAATCACAAACAGTATACATTCGGCTTTAAGGCTCGACGCAACTCAATTCGCTCAAATGAAACACCACCGTTGTCTTCGATCATTGCTTTGAACCATGACACATTCGCGACTGGGCAAATAGCACAGGCGCCTACTCGATCATTTGCGTAGCCGGGATGGATCCCTCGCTTTCACCGTCCTCACTGTGCGTGGTCAGACCCTGCGGTGCCGAGCCACTGATTCCCGTAGCCTTCACAGATGAGGACAGCCGTGATCTCCCCTTGTCTCGTCCGCGACCTCGCGTGAATTTGCCCCACGACATCCTCGTGATGTTCCTGTTCCTTCGAGACACGCAATGTCTCTGCCTGGTCACTTACAAACTGTGAGTCAGTGAGGTTGGCTTGGCTTCGAAAATCGGCTACGGCGGCGCATCGGCTGCCTCTGCGCCGCAACAACGGGCTGTAGCGAATTTAGCGGCGAGGAACTCTGCGACAGGGGGTATACCATCGTGTCGTCATGGCTCATGGGACGGGGCGGTTGAGGCACATCTGGATCGCTTTCAAGGGTCGACCGCGACGCTAAAGCCTGTATGACTGACAGCAACTCGAAAACAGGTTTGAAACTGCGGCAGTTCTGTGGAATGGGTTGCGAGGCCGAAAACGGAGGTTGCGATTACGGACGCATTGAGGGTCTTGGATTCGGAGGAGTGGCTGACCGTAGTCCTTGAAGTCATGGTTAGTCGATATCTTTAGCTAGTCGATGATCAGCCTCACCAGGGACTTCTTCAGCCATTAGCACGGTAAACGTTTTTGCAGGTTGAGGGTCTCATCGAGGTGCGACGTTAATGAATTTGGTGATGTTAAATGAACAGTAACTTGGGTGGGTAGATGAAAGATTTGGAAATGTTGAAACAACGGTGTCGGCAGTGTGCATTGCCTGAAGCACTGTCTTGGAGCGGAGAGGTACAAAGGCCCCTGAGAAATGTGGAGCATTTTGGCAAAAACAGTTCGCCGAGTCAACCCGTACAGTTCGCGGAGTAACGCTCATTCAGATTGACTAATAAATCACTTTCGACATAATTCAATGCGAAAGAAGAACCACCGAGTAAGATTGAACATCACACAAGGGAGCAAGAGGCTGTGTCACCATGCAATAAGCATTCTTGTATTGTAATTAGTCTCCAAACGTCAACCAAGTCCTCTGTGGCGCAATTGGCTAGCGCGTCTGACTGTTAATCAGGAGGTTGAAAGTTCGAGCCTTTCCGGAGGAGATGGTTTATTTTTTTCATCGTGGCACGCAATTCGCACTGCACCATCTTTTTTGCCATGTTTCTATTCTTCTTCTATCGCTCTTTTTCTTTCTCAATTCAACAATTGTAAGTTACCTCACGCCTTTCTCTTTCTTCATCAGAGTTTGACTCGTGAACATCTGCATCTCCGTATCATGAGAAGATGGCCTTTATTATGGATCGGTAATCCGAAGCATGGAGTACATACAATGCATTGTGATAATAATTCTTTCTGTCCGAACCTTTTCTTTTCTTTGCCAATCGCTTACACATGTACCACGCGGGCTACTAAGATGTTGCACATTTGTTGAGTTCCCATCTTATTATGTGTGAGCACTGAGACCGTGAGACGTAACGAGCAGCCACCAAGACATGTTGGGCACCTGCGTCTGTTTCACCGTTCACGTTAGAAGTTGCCATGAATTTACTACCTATGTATTCCTCTTAGCTCTTATTTTCTTTCTTTCTTCACCTCATCAAGCGAGCCATTCGAAACGAAAAGCTTTGAATGAATCCAATTGACGATCTCAACTCCAATTGCCATGACTAGACCTAGATTGCAAGACAATCCTTACCTCTGCAGCCCTTCTCCACCCCCCACATCCACGTCACCACCACATTGCCCATCGTCACAAACTTCAAGTGCACACTTGCACCCCCCCAACGCCGAAACCACCAACATGGAGCGCCACAAGCAGGCCGTGGGCAAGATTGCCGCCGCCGTGCGCAGCTTCTTCGACCAGAAAGAAAGCTACCGCATTTTCCACGGCTCAACCAACAGCACCCGACCGCGTCCCCGTCCCGGCGCCCGCATCGTGGACATCAGCTCCCTCTCCAACGTCGTAGGCATAGACCGCGCCGCGCGCACCGCCCTCGTGGAACCAAACGTACCCATGGACCGACTCGTAGAATCGACCCTCCGACACGGCCTCGTCCCCCCCGTGGTGATGGAATTCCCCGGCATCACCGCCGGGGGCGGCTACGCGGGCACAGCCGGCGAAAGCAGCTCCTTCAAGCACGGCTATTTCAACGACACAATCAACTCCATCGAAATGGTCCTCGGAAACGGCGACGTGGTGACCGCATCGAGGGACGAGAAGCCAGATCTCTTCCGGGGCGCTGCCGGCGCAGTAGGCACCCTAGGCATCACGACCCTCATGGAGTTACGGCTCGTGGAGGCCAAGAAATTTGTGCGGACGACATACCACCGCACGGGGAGTGTAGCCGAGGCTGTAGAGAAAGTGCGCTCCGAGACAGCGAATCCAGACAACGATTACGTGGATGGGATTTTATACTCAAAGGACCATGGGGTGGTGGTTACGGGGACGATGACGGATGAGAAGCCCGAGGGTGCTACCGTCCAGACATTTAGTCATGCGCGGGATCCGTGGTTCTATCTCCATGTGCAGGATAAGACGGAGAAGCTATACCCCGGGGCAACAGCCCCTTCCCCTTCGTCTTCCTCTTCTACGTCCACGTCCACGTCTACCGGCACCAGCTCGTCTACCTTTGTCGAATACATCCCCCTAGCCGAATACCTCTTCCGGTACGACCGCGCCGGCTTCTGGGTCGGCGCCCAAGGCTGGACCTACTTCAAATACCTCCCCTTCAACAACTTCACCCGCTGGTTCCTCGACGACTTCATGCACACCCGCATGCTCTACCGCGCTCTCCACGCCTCGGGCGAATCCGCCCGCTTCGTCGTCCAAGACCTCGCGCTGCCGTATTCCAAAGCCGAGGAATTCGTCGACTACACGACCGATACCTTCAACATCTGGCCCCTCTGGCTCTGTCCCCTCAAGCAGACCCTCCCGCCTACGTTCCATCCTTACACCGGCGAAACGGAACCCAAGAAGCTCGACGCCACCTCTGCCTCTGATGGGAGCACAGTCTCCAAGGAAGTCGTTCCCAAGGATATCCTCAATATTGGGCTCTGGGGATGGGGACCCCCCTCCCACGATGACTTTGTGTCCAAGAACCGCGCCCTGGAGGATAAACTCGTGGAGCTCGGCGGCAGGAAGTGGCTCTATGCACACACGTATTACAACCA
Organism: Claviceps aff. humidiphila group G2b; assembly: GCA_018360325.1. Lineage (NCBI taxonomy): Eukaryota > Fungi > Ascomycota > Sordariomycetes > Hypocreales > Clavicipitaceae > Claviceps > Claviceps aff. humidiphila group G2b. The sequence continues at coordinate 37,490 of SRQG01000217.1, read as the reverse complement.
GGAAGAGTTCTGGCGCGTCTATGACCAGAACCGCGGGTGGTATGAGGATTTGCGTCAAAAGTACCATGCTACTACGCTGCCTACCGTGCATGATAAGGTGCGTATTGATATTGATGCCGCGCGGGAGGAGCGCAAGAAGGCGAAGCAGTCTCTCAAAAGTAGGTGGCCTGTGGGGGGGTTGTACGGGATATGGCAGGCTATAAAGAGTAGGGATTACCTTTTGCATCGTCGCGCGGAGTGGAAGTACAAGGGCGACAAATGAGTCTTTCCTCTCGTCTTGTCTCTCATTCTTTTTTCTCTTATCCTGTCATCTTTTTTTTTTTTTTTGGATTTGCTCATGACTCCTTCTGCCCTCTCTTGTCTGTATTTCTGGAATAGATGATACCATGGACCATTAGATATGAGGCGACAACGTCTCCCAATGTACAATAAGTAATAAACTCATTTTTAATCTTGATCTTTTCACTTCTTCTTCGTCAATTTCTATTTTCACCCTTCTTTGTTGGCCAAGAAAGGGGGTTTGGAAGCCCAGTTTGTCCTTTGCGCTGTCTATAAGACGTTCCACCCAACGTTACATAGCCTGTTTTCCCTCTCGCAAACAATGCATTCTTCTCCCATTAAAGCTCCAAATGTATATAAATACCCACACAAGCCATGCGAATGCCCATGCTTGTTATGCGCCACGTGCTACCCGTAGCTAAATTAAAAGAGCACTGCATGTGCTGGCTTATCATATCCCAACAACACAGGCCGTATGAAGTCCATGCTGTATGCAAATCGTCATGAATCAGCCATTCTTACTGGCTGCGCCATTTCCCCTCTGCAGCGCCTTCGATCGCCCGCGGTCGGAGGCAATTCCATGCACCACTTAGGCAATTAAAAACACGGTGTAGAGGCGATATAGCTACGCTCCTTCTTTGTAGTTCGTTATGTCGTCTCTGCGTGCGTGCAGGTTTATGCCTGGACGTTGTACTCGCGCTTGAACATTTCGTCAACCTTGGCGAGATAGTAAGTGTCGGGGCTGATGGTTGAAGGGTCGCCCTTGGGGGTATAGTCTTTCTTAAGATGGGCCTGGTGACGAAGCTCGCACATCTGAGTAGCAAAGAAAAGTCAGCGAGGTGGCCTCGAATCATGTGGAATATGAACTAAAAATGCGAGCCAACTTACGGCATCAAAGGTTTCAGGAGAGACTGCACGGCGTGCCTCCAAGCGGGCGGGAATGTTTAGGTTCTTGTGAATGGACTCGACGTTGCCGTTGACGCGGAACGACATGAAACTGGCGGCCAATCCGGAGCCATACGAGAAAACACCGAGGCGCTTGCCCTCAAGCGCCTTGGGGTCAACAAAGGAGAGCAGACTAGCGACACCGCCCCAGACACTGCCGCAGTACATGTTGCCGCACATGGTGGCAACCTGGATAGCAGGATGGACGCGATCCTGGAATTTCTGCTTAGTGAGACCCATGAAAGTCTTCTCAACAACTCTGTCGGTCAAGGACTTCTCGTAGTCCATGTCACGCAGCTCGGCAGGCACGTCAGCGAAAGCAGGAGCGTCAGGGTTGGCGAGGTAGTCGTGGTACATCAGGCGAGCATACGACTTTTGTACGAGCTTGCAAGTGGGAGCATGGAAAGCAAGATAGTCAAAGCGATCCAGAGGAGTCTTGCTGGCGTCGGTACCGTTAGTACCGCTAGTGAGCTTGGCCTCACGTTTGCAGTAGTCACGGTAGGCAGCATCGAGAGCCTTGGTATAGCAGTTGATGGAGTAGTGGCCGTCGACATAAGGGTACTCGCTGGTGAGGTCCGGCTTGTAAAAGTCGTAGGCATGTTGCATGTAGGTGCCTCGCAGTCCGGGCTCCATGACGACGGGAGCGTTAGGTCCAATGAGCATGGCCACAGCACCAGCGCCGCCGGTAGGGCGAGCATTGCCCTTGGCATACAGCGCAATGTCACCGGCGACAACGATGGCGTCACGGCCATCCCAGGCCGAGGACTCAACCCAGTTGACACTGTTGAACAGGGCATTGGTACCGCCGTAGCAAGCATTGACGGTGTCAATGCCCTCCAAGTTGGTGTTGTCGCCAAAGAGCTGCATCAGAACCGACTTGACCGACTTGGACTTGTCCAAGATGGTCTCAGTGCCAACCTCGAGACGGCCGACCGAGTTGGGGTCGATATTGTTCTTCTTGAGCAAATTCGAGGTAACAGTGAGGGCCAGGGAGTAGATGTCTGTGTACCAAAGATGTTCATGTTAGCCCCTTCTTCAGATTCTTCAGACTGAACATGTGTCGCGGGCCGTTCCGGACTGCGTTCCGGACTGGTTTTGACTCGGGGACACAGGGGATGCAAAAAAGGGGCACAGCAGGGGTCGCACTACTCACCCTCACGATCATCGCAGAAGCTCATCTTGGTCTGGCCGAGACCAATGGTGTATTTTCCGGCAGCGACGCCATCGAACTTCTCGAGTTCGCTTTGCTCGACATACTGCAGATGTGCAAAACGAATTGATTGTCGGTTAGCAAGTTGGGCCGAACAGAGAGATCTTCACAGTTTTGGAGTCTCATTCTCGGGCTTTTTTCGACGGGCGGTCGCGAGGCGCGGGGCTACAGCCACCAGGGCGACAAACCAGCAACGGCGACATACCTGGCTAGGAAAGTAAATTTCAATGGCCTTGATGCCAATGTTCTGAGGACGAGACGCCATCTTGCAATGGAATGATTGTTGAAAAAAAGCGAAAAATAGAGAGGGAGGAAGTGAGTTTGAAGGAGTGCGTAGAGACGGGTGGGAAGAGGCTCGCTTTTGACAGAAGGAAGGTAACAGACCAGGGCTGTCTCTCGCTGAGTCGCTGCTGCTGCTTGTCATCTGCGTCTGGGTGTCCCACCAAACAATGCCAGGAGTCGCGTTTTCTGCCCGCGTTTTGACGAGAACGTCTCATCACGCCCTGGCTCTAGGTAGTTCAATTCTCACCGCCCCTGGCTGTGGCCGCACTGTAGATTGTACCTTTAGAGTACATATGTACATATCTATGCACCGGTGTACCTACGCTTGTACGGAAGTATTTTGTACAGTGCGAACCATATATGCACACTTGCAGTCCTATTCACGTGTTCTTCGAACTCGGAATGGTTTGCCCTGTCAGGGGAAACCCTACCTCAATGGCAAAAGTGTGCCAATCAGAACGGAGTTTGAGGACAGGAGCCAGTTTAATATGACGCAGTAACAGCAGTGGCTTACCATTGACGGGATCGTTGATAAGCGCCCACGTATCCATGTCGGACCCTTCAGATTTATAGATTAGCATGACAAGGGTGCGCATTTGAGCCTTTTGAGCAAAAGGAGAAATGCGAAATTCGATGAGCTACGCCACTCTCACGACCCCCGTCGTTCTGGAAGCCGTCGTCTACTTTTTCCTGTTGTCTGACTCTAACTTTTCAAGCTCCGATCCTTCGCCTGCCCTCATTCACCTTTATCCGCTGAGTACTCCGTACAGAGAAGGTACATAGGTATACCTATACATAGTATCTATGTACATATGGTGTACGCTTGACGGTACATGAACGGCGTGCAGCTTTGCGGCAATAACCTCTTGTCCTGCCGGAAGTGAGACTTCGTGGGAAATTTTCCGAGTACGTACTTCATACATGAAATAAAACTCCGTCTGTCCTCCTTCCGGCCTCCTATGGAATTATGCACAAAGTCGGCCAGGACTTCTCCGAGAACGAAGCTGGTTTGCATGGGTGGTACGGTATGTAGTATGTAGGTACACCGCACAGGTACCTAATCAAGCAGTCCCACACCTTTTGGCTTTCGGATGCCGCAACCGCTCCTTTTTGCACTTTGCACCCCCCCTGAACTTTGGGCGAGATGGCAGGAGCTGGACCAGAACTCCTAGAACATGGCGGAAATCAGGCGAGTGTAAGCTGACGATATGAAGCACAGCAGATGGGCAAAGCCGACTTCTTGTTCATGTCTGGTATGTATGGTATATCGACTCACCCGTCGATGCTGTGCTTTGTTAAAAAAGCGGCGGGTTGGGCTTGAACGTACAAACTGGGCGGACTGGTTCGGAGCACTGCATGCACTATGTTCTCACGATAGTTGGTCATGGCCGTGACGACTGTTACGACTTGTCAAAGTTGTTGACGGCAGTAATACCTAGGCAAGTACAGTTCGGGTTGAGTTACCGCGGTGCATTGACACAGTGCGCACAGCCTAACGACTCTCATGCCGCCACAACTCGCGCATCGGCCTTTCAGGGTCCTCGAGCACCAGATTCAACGTAAATTATCCGCTGTTCCGATCAATCTGCTGATGGATGTAACACAAGGGAACACAGCAAGCCGCCAGCCAAGAGGCTTGAATGTGCGCTTTTGCCGCTCAATCTTCAACATGTGTACTCCGCACTCCGCCACTTTTAACAACCCCGGTCCCTGAGGCGAAGCAAAAATAAATGACGCGGATTGAACTTGATCGCACATTTGACTGAGACACAGTACGATGTCGGCAGATCTCAGCTCTTGCATCGTAGATGTGTGTAGGTAGTTTTGTTTAGATGTTTACTACATACTACAAGGTACATATACATAGATGTTCATATCTGAGTGTGTACGTGCGGATACCACGTGGCATGATGGCATCTGAACAACGATCCATTGTAGAAATCGACCGATATTGCTGTTTCACTTCCGCCAGTAACCCCTCATCCGTGGACCGTCATCACAGACAACAACGCGGGGCATTCTCACGCTGACGTCCAAGCCGGGCAACCTGAGGCTGGGGCACACAACACCAGCAGTCAGGACTCAGGACTCAGTGACTATTCGCAGAAAAAGAAAACTCAAGCCGAAGCACTGCCCCAAAAACCGCATCACGTCAGCCGGCCGGTGCAGAATTACTTGGTAGACCCCCACGAGCTCGTTCACGACTTAGACTTGCGCTCCTCGGGATCTTTGATGCATTCCAGGCTACTCACGACGGAGTAATTATCTCTTGCCGATGCACTTCGAAATGGATACGTAGATCGCGGGATCGCCAGCGCCATGCTACATCGGAAACGGATCAATTGCGAAGAAAGTTTCTGATCTATTGCTCTATGCGTAGACTATATATAATACACTATCAAGGTGTTTCGTAGCCAGAATCAGAGGCGGTCTTCTTGGGTGAAGTGGTGTTGACGTCTAGTTCTGTTGTAGTATCTCGCGTGACAAGCTCGTCGTTCTTTTTTCGGCTTTCTTGGCTCGGGGGTATATTCTCCTTTTGCTCCTTATCGTCCTTTTGCTCCTTTTTGTCCGCTTGCTCTTTGTTGTCCGTTTGCTCATTACTGTCCTTTTGCTCTTCGTGCTCCTTTTGCGTCTTTCCATCATCCTCCTCCTTCTTCTCCTTCTCCTTCTTCTTCTTCTTCTTCTTCTTCTTCTTCTGCTCATCCTGCTCCTTTGCATCCAGCTTCGTCTTCCGCGCCTCCGCTTCCCGTCTCGCCCGCTCAGTCTCCTTCAGAGCCTTGTCCTGCCGTTCCTTGCGCATCGCCAGCACCCAGCTCTCAACGCTCTGGATAGCCGCCTCCGGATCGTGCTTATGTCTCAGCAAGAGGCCCTGAATCTCGGCAGGGCTGAATTCCAGCGGGGGAATCTTGTCGCCGAATATGCTGGCTTGCTCGTTGACGCGCTCGCTCATGAGGGCGCGCTTCTTGGCGAGACGGGCCTGGACTGCGGCCAGGTCGGTGGCCTTTTCATCCGTGCGGGAGAGTGTAGTTTCGTTTTCGTAGGGAGCGTAGATGGCGCGGAAGATGGCCGCAGCCATGGACGAGTCAGCGTGCCCAAAAGGAATCGTCATGTCAATGCGGCCGGGACGGATGAGTGCCTTGTCGAGCTTCTCCACGTGGTTAGTCGTCATGATGAGAATGCGGCCTTCTTGCGAAGCAACACCGTCGAGGATGTTGAGGAGGCCTGAAAGGGAAACTCGACCTGAAGAAGCCGTTGAAGGAGTTGAGCCTTTTTTTTCGCTGTCGTCTGTTGTTGTCTTTGGATTGGTAGAAGGGTTCGGGTTCTCTTCACGGGTGTGAGTCAAGCCGGCGCTGTCAATGTCCTCGAGGAGAACCACGCAGCGAGTGGGAAGGTCGTAAAAAAGAGTCGTCAGATTATCTTCTGTGGCAGAGGCATTGCTCAAGCTGATGATGAAGATTCTCATGCGAAAATATCCAGCCAGAGCGAGACTGAGCGAGCTCTTCCCTGTACCGGGTGGCCCATGCAGTAAGTAACCTCGACGGTACGGAATACCGCGATTTGCATACCATCGGCGGGTGGCGGGGTTTAGATAGTCGCCAGCATCGTTTATCAGCTTCTGCTTCACGCCCTCGTCCAAGATGACAGTCGAGAATGGCCGATTCAGACGAGACATGCACCGCTCCCAATAGTTTCCGACCAAGTTGGCACGAAAGATGATGGTCTTGCGGTCATCTCTCTTCATATGTAGTTGACGAGCCTCGAGCAGTAGCTCCTTCAGGATACGGGGATTTCTGCCAAAGCATGAAATGCGGAGCTCTTCCGTTTCGCTCGAGCTCGCTATGATGTTTTGATCAGGATTCCGTATCCTCTCAAACATAAGCGGCTGCATCCTGTACCAGAAATAATGAGTGCCATGGGAAGGCGTGTAATGCAAAGCTTGCTTCTGTGGACTCGACGCCCCGGTAAGGGGGTTGACCTGGGCATTATTCTCGTCGTCGTCGTCGTCGCTCTCAGAATCGCTGTCTGAGTTGTTACAAAGCACATAGCGGTTTCGAGAATTGACATTGGTGTTGGCGACAAAATTGCGCGAGTTGTGGGAGAATCCCTGGCGTGACAGCCACAACATGACCATGTTGTAGATCTCATCATCCGTGCGGATCGTGACACTTGATCTGAGATGGTCGTTGACGACGTTCCACAGCATGTCACCGACATATCCCCATACGACAGAGACGATGATGGCACCGATCAGAAGAGGCATATATGCATTCAAGTCGGCTCCGACGTAGGTGTTAACGGCGGACGTGAACACTGAATAGCCTGGGAAGAAGTAGTTGAGGAGAGCCACTTTCGGGGAGGGAACACCGGGGATGCCAGTCTCGGCGGGCATTGTCGAAGCCTGCTGCTGCTGTTTCTGAATCAAGCGATCGATGAAATCCATGGTGGTGGTGATGGGTGATAGGGTTGCGTTTGGAGATGTATCAGTTGACGGGCGGATACGTGAACTGAACGCTTAGGTATGACGAAGTCTTCTCAAGCCGTCACAAATTGAAGGATAAAAGGAAAGCCAAGAGGTGACGACGGAAGCTTCTCTGCCTCGACTTATGAACGCAGTCATCGAACTTGGGCCTTAGGACTCAGGAGAACAAGAGAATAACGTCGGCCGCCGGCTGGCACAATGAGAGCGGAAGAGTGTTGGCCGAAATGGAGACGCCGAGTGAGTCAATTCACAGCTCATCACGATTATGTGAAAGTCTTGCAGATGCAGGCCGCAGACAGCAGTGACAGTTGGTGAGTTGGTGAGTCGGTGACAGAGCGGTGATGACTCTGCACCACTTCGGGCCTTTGGGTGGCGGCAACTGGACCAACTGACGCCGAGCGGCGAGGAGTCATCGCGCGCCAAGTTGTGAGCTCATAGGACGAGGTTTCATTTCAAGCCAACTTGACGGTACACCCGCCTATGCCAGCATGCAGCCGCTTTTGACCGTACATACCTACTTTGTCTCGTTCAAGATCTTTGGTCATCGCCGCGGCATTCTCTGGAGTCTGTACGGAGTATGTATGCACGCTCTGTTCGGACATGAGATGTTGACACTTCTCGGACGCCAACTTGGAAGTCTGCCGGCGGAAACAAGTGGCGCCTGCCATCGCCCTCGCGCCTCGCGCCTCGCGCCTCGCGCCTTGTCTGCGGGACTTGGTCCAATGAGCTTCAACGTGTACCTCCCCTTACCTATTACATATGTCGGTACATACCTAGGTACCTACAAGTAGGTACGGAGTACATGAGGTAAAAATCAGATTTCTCTCCAGCATTGCGCCAAGTTCCAACTAGGAGGTAGGCATGAGATTCGAGAAAGCTCCTGAAACGACAGACACTGCCTTCGCACGAAGTTGTTGCGCTTCAAGGTCCTCACTGCTCAGCCGGGTTGCTCCGCTGCTGCCATGACGTCTACATGCTTTGCTTCTTTTCTGTGCTGTCGGAGAGTCCTGCGCCGGAAAGACGAGGCTGATGCCTATTATACAGAGCAGCCTGCCGCCTCGCCTCCAAGCAACATACATTGTCCAAAACAGGCTGTCTTTCCCAACGACTTGCAGAGTTCTTGTGCGGCTCATATGTCCGCATAGAATTGGGCTTATGCAAGACCTAGGCTACCTTGTCGCGATGTAGGCAGCACTGAGCGGACGTATCCTATCGCATACACCATGAGGCGCATGAATGGAAGCTAGGGAAAGGATAATTTGGATGAACCAGGCAATCTCAATACCGGATGCGATTGGCGGAAGCACGACGGAAGTTCTGGGCACGAAAAATGGCGGTTCTGAGGAGCTAGTTCATGTCACGATGATTTGAGTTTTTTCTCGATGAGTAACGTGTGAGCTGGTCGGTGCTGTCCCTGCTTTGTACATCTTTCGCGTTCAAACGTGACATATGGCATCATCTAGACTACTAGCTGCGTTCGCGAGATCCGCATTTTGGTGTTTCGATTGTTTGTTTGTCGAAACGGTCTCTTCTCGAAGAACCGACCGAAGCCCTCCTTCGAAGCGATGGATCAACAAGCTTCCATATTCGTACTCAGCGTTTTGGTTTGACGGCAGCTATTCGATGCCAGATGGGACGGCCTAGGGCATTACAGTGTCGCACGCAAGGACACATCAGTTTGTTTGTGTCGTCTCGCGGCTGTGATGAGAGCTGCATTGATGATTGAACAACGGTGGGAATCGGGATGAGAGACAAAGAAACTGGGAAACGTGACACTAATGAAACACACAGCGTTTCCTCGTACATTGTTGTTGTCCTTCCTTTCAATAACCTGCCCTCAACACAGGGCCTGCAGTTAGTCACTCCGTGAGGAACGTCATAAACAGCTACACTTGAGGATTGAGATATGCTTCTCTCCAGCGAGCCGCCTAGCAGTTTCATCGGGTCTCACGCGTTCATCCGTAGTGACAAAAGCGCTGAGACAGCTGGCACAAGACGTTTCGGCCGCCTGGGAGTCAAGTACCTAGGTATAGCCTCCTTCCAACTATACGCCACGTAGAAAAGTGATATCACGAGAAAATTGGCACAGACTTGCTCCTCTGCCCTTGCAAGAATACGTTCATCTAGTACGAAGTGTAAGCAAGACTCACCTCTTCTTTTCCAGTCAATGTCTCCCGCAACCGCTCTTCCGTGCTGGGCTGCACTTCCGACGTTGCCTCCACCATGACGAGTGCAGGGCCAAAATTTGGTGGTCGCAGGTGTGAATACCGGACAGCGGTCTGCCAAAAAGAAAAGAAAATGCAGATGACAGCAGGCCGGCCGGTTGAGAGGGTTTTTTTTTTCGCTCGCTGCAGCGTCGAGTAGGTAATGATCTGTGTGACTGTGTCTGTATGTGTATGGAACAAAATACCCAATTCGCTCCATGCCTTCACGGTCAAGTCGAACAATAGAACGCGGCGATGAAGGAACGTCCGATTACTTGACGCAGAGCTTACTCGGACCAGCAAGTGGTGCATGATTATACACGTACATAACGCATCCTTTTCTGAGGGCGGTATACGGGATTTCAATGTAACACCGGGAGCGAAAAGTCGAAAACAAAGTTCAATTGCCACAGAGGGATTTATTCTGCCATGCACTCCGTGAATATAGCGCAACGGAAGTCGGTGCAATAGCTTTGCGACTTCGGAAAGTTTCGCCGGGTAAGTGTCAACGGTGATCAAGATATTATGACATGCCATGTTCATGTTCAAGTTTCAACGTCTTTATTAAGATCTGATACTGGCTATAATCATGTAGGCACTCCTTGATTTTGGCAGTGTTGTTGTTGGCGGATCTAAAACGTAAAAGGTAGTATTGTAGCGGGTGGAAAGTAAGCCCAGTACATAGGTAGGTACCTAGGTAGGTAGCCAACTGGTCACGATTCCTACTGATGGGTTGCGCCGCGCGCATCTCGAGAACAGATCCTGTTCGGTTCGTGCCCGCTCACGGTATGGAAGGCTAGAAACTATGAAGCAGGAAGGGATCATGACATGCGTGTGCATGGTGGAAGATGGAAGATGCAACGGAGGACAAACTCGTCGAACTCGACTTACTTCAGAAGATCTTCCTCTGAGATAATGATCATCTTCGCCAATACGAGGATAGCACCCTGAGTCCTGAGTCCTGACGGATGTGTGGCATCTGTCGCTGTTGGAAGCACCACGAGGCCGGCGCTATGAGCCCACTATTGTTTCTATTTTTTGCCTCCCTTGCTTTCTTCGATACACTTGATCCTTAGCTCACATCTGAGCCATCAGGAAAGGTAAGCAGCTTCTCTCACGACGATGGTCCGACGATAGTGATATGATCCGTTCTGATTCCGTACTCCGTACAGAGTACATAATCGTTGAACACTCAACAGACTTGTTCACCTACAGTTGGCTTCACACGGTAGATGTTGTAGATATCTCGGCTCGGCTTTGAAGGTTCTCCCTTCGGACGTGGCGTCAATGCAGCCCCGATCTCTCCGGATGAATCATGAAGCACCATCACATCCACTAGGTATGTATGTATGTACATGCCTACACATATGTATTTAATCCGTAACTTCCTTGCAGCTGGTGGGGTTGAGCGGCAGATGCCAGAAGGTTGGACGGACAGCCGAGAGCAGCGGAATGATGGAGGACCATCAGATCGTAGTGATGAATCAAGACTCAAGACTCAAGAGTCAAGATTCATGTCGCAGGCGGTTTTGTCGTCGACGACCACATGAGTCCATGACGGTGCAATGACTGCGGCTGGAAGTCTCGTTTTCCGAGAAAGCAGGCAGCTTGTTCACTCAGCCCAGCGCCCGTTCCCCCTGTACTGCCCGTACACTGCCCGGCTGGATCTCTGGTCGCAGCCAATGGCGAGGGGTCTGGCCCTCCACACCCCACTGGCTTCCAGGCGGGTAGCCTCCACAACGGGCTCACCAGCCTCACACACGGTGATCTGATTGGCCTGTTCTCGGCACATTGCCCACTAACAACTCCCTTGCAGGGTTGCAATATTCCCTGCGACGGCGTCCAACCGGTCCAAGCCCGGCCACTTGGAGTCGTGAGGGACCGTGAGATGCTGGAGATTGATTGCTGGAGTCTGGAGATGCTGCTGCCGTCGCCTATCCTTCTCCAGACTCCAAGGCAGTCCCGAGTCCCGACTCCCAGTCCAGCCCATCCACACCCGTAGAAATCATCGCAACTGGCAAGCCAAGTCTCTGCCATCATTCTGCCCTCTTCGATACTCTGTCCCCTTTCGGTTCACCGTGGCTTGATAGGTCCTCGAGCCTTGCCCTGCGCAGCCCCAGATTGAAACTACCCGGCGTTTCCTTCTGCGCCTGGCTGCAACTATCAACCAAGCTTCAACCTCGACGACAAAAAACAGCCCCTCGACATATCAGCCTACCTATTGCATCATATCGCACAACACCTGGCGTGTTGTCGCTTGCAAGTCGCGGCCCTTCCTTTGGTGGCTCGTGTGCTCGGCTGGGATCGAAGCGGTGAGTGTCGCTAGCACCATCAACTCGAGGCCAAGGTCGGTCTACTGTGGCTGCTTGCCCATTTAGACGGCCCCGAGTGACGGGCTCAAACTCCGACATGCAGCCCGGCGAGAGCGACTCGGGGGCTGAAAGGACGGCATCGACGACCAGAGATTCTGTACGGCAATCAGAGGACGATTATGATTTAGCTGTAAATGCCGTCTCTGACGGCTTCCGACCTTCCGCAAGTACCGGCCCAAATGCGCCTTCGACATCCAGTCCTCTTCCACTCCAATCCGACTCAGACCAAATCTCCAATCCTCCTCCTCCCTCTTCTCAACCGACTACCTCGGCTTCCGCCACACCTTCCAAGGACACCGACAACTTGAATCGACCGTCGAGCACATCGAAATCCCAACCTCGCCCTCACGACTCCCTGACTCTCCGAAACGACGGGCTAACATCGACTCGAAACGAACAATCACCCTCTTCGAGCAGTGCGACACATTCCGATCCTCAATTTCCAGGGCCCATTCAGCCCTCCCATCCGTATCAATTATATCCTCAAAGGACATACAGCAATGCGGCATCCTCGACTGAACCGCTGAGCAGCGCATATGGCGGGCCTCGAGGCCCGGCTCACCCGTATGCCTTGTATACTCAATCTACCGCGACCCCAGAGGACCCAAGCCAACAATCTATTCCTGTCGGATTCAACGGCCTCGGCAACGGATACCGCAGACAATTAGGGCCTGATGGTGAGGAAGCTGGGGATTTGATAGGGCCCCTTGGGCACGTGGAAGAACTCCCGCCATATACGCGCTATCCAGACGAAGCATGTGTGGCTAAACCCGCGACCGAACTCGCGGTAGCTCCCTCAATCCCTCCCCAAACCAACACAACTGGACCTGTGGCTTCGACGGCTCCTCCGCCTGCTTCGCCAATTCCTGGCGCAGGTGGTATCGGCCTTGCCACGCGGAATCCCGAGTTTTCGTCGACAGAGGACGATCTTCACAACACACCTCAGCGAACAGGCTCCATACGCAGTGTACCATCTGTCGAAAGCTACCATCAAGTGAATGGGGCTGCCCGGCAGTACGCCGAGAAACCTGCGCAGGGCAAGTGGCAGCGGAGAGCCAAGAAGAAGCTATGGGGAGTCGTCCCTTACTGGGCGATATGCTTGTTGTGGTCCGGAATCGTTATTATGGGCATCATTATGGGCACGGTGATTGGAACCATTGTCACAAGGCAACATGGAACCCCTCCACCGAGGGACAAGTAAGTCATTCTCTCCCCCCCCTTGTCTCTATACTACTATCCCACACGCCTGAGCATGCCTTACTGATGCGACGCAGATCAAACGGGCAAAAGTCAGTATCGGATAACATTCAGTATCTGCAAGAACTCCCTCATGGTCTTCCTCCTCTGGACACGGGATGCTACGCATTACCTCCTATGGAGAAGTACCAGGTTCCCAAGGCGTGCATCAAAAACCCCGCTCAAAGCCCGGCTTGGAGCTGTGATGTGCCATTCCGGTGGTACTCGATGAATGTGACAACCGTGCCAGATGCAACAGACACATCTAACTACGCCCTCAAACTGGCGCCATTCGATCCAAAGGCATCGAAATTCATCTGGGGCTCACAGCCACCCAACATCCCAGAGTCTCAGCGTTTGTTCCTCGTCAAAGATCTGGCCGAACGAAGCCGCGGACCAGCTTGGCACCTCGAGGTCGAGTACAACAAGACCGTCATCCTGCGAGAAGATCAGCTCCAGGCGCCCCCCACCTCACCCCCTCCCTCATCCTCCCACTCTTCCTCCTCCAGCAGCACGTCTCCCAATCCCATAGCCACCGGGGCCGACAAACGACATGAAGATCTACTCAGCCCTCGCGCCTCAGCATTCGACAAATCCCGTTTCATGAGAAAAAGCTTCGCCGCCTCCCCAGGCGACAAACCCTGGATCTGTACCTGGCCAAACATCAAGCTCCAGGTCTTCATCTACTCCAACCAGACCTTCGCCTCCACAAAATCCACCACCACCTCCTCCTCCTCAGCGGGGCCCTCCTCCACGGGCTTATCCGACACGCCCTCCCCGACGAACTACAAGGCGCCATATCCCAAGCTGGTCAAGTTTGTCGAGCGACGTCCCGACCACTCCCCCGATGCGACCTGCACGCAGTACGTCATCCTCGACGGGGGCCGCGACAAGGTCATCAACTACGACGAGAACCACCGTCCTATTACGATTAAAATCAATGAAATTTCTAGTAGGGGGGGCCGAGATGGGATCTCGGATCACTTTGCTAGCTCTAGTGCTAGTTCTTGGGAGGTCTCGTCGTCGTCGTCGTTGCAGGAGAGAGATGTGGATTTAACGCCATGTGGGTGTGTTTCGTTCTCTTGGTCGGTGTAGAATGTTGATGGGTGAAGTTCAATATGTTGGGAAGGGAAGGATACATATATTAAATTGGGAAATATAAGAAGACGCAAAAGAGGAAGTATGGAAGTTGAATCGGACGGGAGGGGGCCAAGGGCCAAGGGTCAAGGGTCAAGAGGGGAGGGGGCGACTGGATGAAATGTGCGTTGGTGGGAAGTCATGATTGATTGGCGTTGAATTGGGTAGGTGGATTGGTGCGAGCACTGGTATAAAGAGGAAGAGGAGGAATTATTGAGATTGGTTGAGGATAGGGGATATCTAGATGGAGGGAGGCTTTTCTGTTTCTGTTTCAGTCTTTGGGTAACACTCCTCATTCGGTAGGGGCAACATCTGTGGCGTTTTTCTTTAAATGGTTCCAGGTCCTTTCATAGGTAGGTAGTCGTCTTAGCTTATTGGTTGGGTTTTCTACTTCTCAAGTTGGATATGGTTGAGTTTTGGTGGAATAAATACATGCCAGTGCTTGGGATTGAATTTATTCTTTTTCTTCATTTCTACACGATGATAACTGGGCATGCTCTTACTCATGGGTTACGGGTCACGACCTAGTCCGGTGATCTCTGCAGCGAGTCGTCTATACCTTAGGTAGAGATTCGGGAAGCAGCGCGTCGGACTCGCTGCTCTAGTGGAAGAGTCGTTTCAACGGGGACTGTTTCAGCTCTTGTATGTGCCAGCCAGTCATTGTTCATTACATGTATGGTGATGCTGATGCTGGAATCCCTTTGTCTGTCTCGAGACGGATCCAATTTGTCAAGTTGCTTTTGTTTCGTGTGCCAGGAGGCCGTTTTGGAGTTGGGCTGGGTGTGCTCTTCGAGGCTTGGCTGTTTGTAGGAGGCCTGGGCGCGTGTGGGTGTGAAATGTGATTTGATGTGATTTGATGTGATTTGATGTGATTTGATGTGATTTGATGTGATTTGATGTGATTTGATGTGATTTGATGTGATTTGATGTGATTTGATGTGATTTGATGTGATTTGGATTGTAAGAGCACGGCGTCCTCCTCTCACTTTTATGAATGGTGCTGCAATCCTTGGCTTAATTTTCGTATTTCACGGTGTTTCGTGTTCTAATAGTGGAAGCGATACGAGCATGTAGACACGGAGACTTGGATTCGACAGTATATTCAAGCCGGCATGACCCAGTCAACGCCAACAACAAGCGACATCATCCTGCCTTTGCATGTATCAATTCGTTGTCCGATCTTCTCCCTTACAACAGCAAACCATACACATATGTAATGTTGTAGTGACCAAGCCAGCCTGATCAGGCTCTCCCCACCACAACCTTCTCGTCAAAAGATCCTGCCCTCGCACTACGTACCCCTTTCAATGCGTTCCTCTCAAGCAACGTCATCAGATCCTAGTTCAAAACCCATGTAAACGCCTCTCCTCGCAGACACGGTCTACCTTTGAATAAATACCATGAGACCTAAACATACGCAGCATAATGTACCCAACAAATGCAGAGCAGCACAAAACGGAAAGCCCTCTCATAGCCATCGTCAAAGAAACGCCGTCTCGCTGAGAAATCGAGCGCAGCACATCATAGGCTTGAACTCACGAATACAAGAAACCACAGGCACGACCACGACCGAGACACCTACAGGAATGCCATCCTTCTCCCCACCACAGACCACCAGTCACGCCGCGTCCTGTTGCTGTTTTTCTGAATGCTCACCTCCCCCCGCGCCCTCTCTATCACGAATCTCATTCCCAACGATATCTTTTCTTCCATCGCGGAAATCCCGCATGAGGGAGAGAAAGACGGAATTCTTCCACTTCTCGCCACTTTCATGCTGGACGGTTTCAAGGAGGCGCTCAGCAGCCTCTGATACCGCCGACTTGGCCTTGTCTGCTGCCACGTTGTTATTTTCGTCAAGGACAGCTTCTTCCACTGGTGCGTTGACGGGTACTTGTTCGCTAGCTGCGTCCTGAAGAGAGAGATTGGCAATCTCGGGGGTGCCGAGGTCGCTGTATCGTACACAGGCGGGAATTTCTATTTCACTGGCCGTGGTTGGTGTTGCTGCGGCGGCAATCTCAGCGTCGGCTGGGAGGGTTGCTTCGTTGAGTTCTAGCTCGCGCGCCATTTGGTCCATGGCGGCATCTACCTCTGACATGTCTGCCCTCCCGTGGGCGGACATCCATTGCGACATTTCTTTGTCAAAGTCTGCTTCTGGGGCAACCTGTGGCGCGTCCATGAACCCGGGTCCTGCTGCTGGGCCACCGTACATGGGCGAGCCGAATGCTTGGCCAAAGGCGGACTGTAGGTCCATTTGCATGGGCCGCTGCTGATTTAATTGCATGGCTGATGAGTGGGAAGCTATGTTGCGAGAGGGTTGCGTGTGCTGTGGAGAGGAGAAGCGGGTGAATTCGGCAGCCCAGCTAGGGGCACCGAGGCCCGGCGAGGCTTCTGCTTGTTGTGAGAAGGTCGGGTGTTGGCGATGGTAGTCCATGGGAGCGCCTGGTTGTTGGAGCGCTGATGCGTGAACTGCGAGTCTGTTGGCCGGGTCATGAGGCATGCCGGGCATCGATGCGCCTTGAATGAAGGCGTTGAAATTGTCTGGGCCGGGGCCTTGCTGGGGACCTGATCGAAAAGGCTGGTATCACACATCACGACAAGTCAGTCGGCGTCTATAAAGGTAGCAGGATGAGCTTTCTCAGGAACAACATACACCATGACGTTGGCTGGCGGATTGGTCGACCAGTCGGTCTTGATGGTGGCTGACATCGCGGGACTGGTGGTCGACGAGACGCTTGAACGGCGAGGGGGCGCTGCAGGAAGCGTCGGCCATGGCTGCGAACAAGACCGATCGAGTAGCAACCGAGTACTGTAGTTGTAGATATCAATGGTGACGCTCGTAAGAGTTTGGTAGCGTGCTGTCGATCGTAGGGCGTTGCGAACGGCTCGGCGCAAATGGTGGGGTTGGTATCGATCAGGAACGAGATGTAGCAGCGATAGACAGGTGGTGATACTCAAGCCACAAGATATTCTGACTCTGTCGTGTGAATGTTTGACAAGGAAGCAAGGATACGAAGAAGAAAGACAGGATGCGAGACGGGACGGAGGATCAGTGTCCATCAGTCAAGTCAGGTGGGAAGTGGTGATGAATTGGGACTGTGGACGTGACGTCCCGGCTTTCTGTACCGAGGTGCGGCGCGCCACCGACTATCGCACTGATCGTTCTCGGCCTTCCTCGGCACCTCCCGAGGCGCCCCAGACTCGAGTCACTCGACGGTGACATGGAACCGGGCAGCACTGCAGAGCAAACTACCGTCAGAACCGGTAAGAAAAGACGGTGGGAGTTTTGGAACCGCCCCCAGCCCGTAAAGCTTTTCGGAGGCACGCATGGTAGGACTTGAAAAACACGTCGTTCCAAAGACGCGGCATCGCAATTTGCAAGGCACAACGCACGTCAAAGTGCATTGCATCGTCATAAGGTGCAGGAACGGAGAATCCCCCACTAGCGGGGCTTCCAGATCACGTGTCGCCGCCGCCGCACCCCCGGCCCCGTTCATCTGGTTGGTGACAGTTGGCAAACAAGCAGCCAGGAGCTTGGCCACTCAGGTTCCTGCGCTGCTTCGCCAATTCGCATCCCAAAGCTTCGTTGTCCTTGTTGCTTCGTGGCAGCTCTCCCGCCCTGACCGCCCCTGTCCTTCTACTTCACATTACCCGTGATACCTTTTGGCGCCGGCCCTTCGACACGCTGCTTTTCCCATCATGGTACGGACCAGCCAAGCTATATCCTTCGCCTGAAGAAGCTGAATAGGGAGCTTCAGCTCGGCCAGATCCGGAGCAATGGAAGACACAGTCTTGCTAACATGCTTCTTCTTCTATAGGCAGCGCAAGTCATTGCCAACTCTGGTCATGATGATATGATTGTACGTGTGTTTCCATCACTGCGCTCTCCCAGCAGGCTTGTCTCGCGGAATGTTGACCGCTGGGGCTGCAAGTACACCCCAAGGCGCACGCCTTGACTGACCGCCTCAATTCAATAGCATGATGCAGTCTTGGACTACTACGGCCGAAAGCTTGCGACGTGCTCCAGCGACCGGACCGTCAAGATTTTCGAGATTGACGGCGAATCACAGCGTCATATCGAGACGCTCAAAGGGTACGACTATCACCACTCATCCGACGCAACCGTTCTCACTCCAGAGCCTGCTGGCCTGACATGAGCCGAAAACAATCCCAGAACACAAATCACAAAAAAGAGAGGAAAAGAGAGGAATACAAAGCTAATATGGCATCTGTGAACTGCTTTCCAGACACGAAGGTGCTGTATGGTGTGTCTCTTGGGCCCATCCCAAATATGGCAACATACTCGCATCGTCCGGCTACGACGGCAAGGTATTCATCTGGAAGGAGCAGGGCCAGAACAACCAATGGCAGCGCATCTACGAATTCTCCCAACACAAGGCCTCGGTCAACGTGGTAGCCTGGTCCCCCCATGAGGCCGGCTGCCTCCTCGCCACGGCATCCTCCGACGGCAACGTGAGCATTCTCGAATTCAAGGACACGGCCGTCGACCACGCCACATTCTCGGCCCACGGCCTGGGCGTCAACTCCGTTTCATGGGCACCGGCCACGACTCCCGGCAGTATTATTAGCAGTGCCCCCACCCCGGGCTCAATGGGCAACCGACGGTTCGTCACGGGCGGCTCGGACAACATGGTCAAGATTTGGTCCTTTGACCCTGCGTCTCAGTCATATAAGCAAGAGGGTGAGTCCTTGGCGGGTCACGGGGACTGGGTGCGTGACGTTGCCTGGTCGCCGACCGTGTTGCAAAAGTCATACATTGCGTCGGCTTCGCAGGACAAGACTGTGCGGATCTGGACGTCTGACCCTTCCACCAACGGGCAGTGGGAGTCCAAGGTGCTCAACTTTGAAGCCGCCGTGTGGAGAGTCAGCTGGTCTCTGAGTGGCAACGTATTGGCTGTTAGTGGAGCGGATAACAAGGTTTCATTGTGGAAGGAGAATCTGCGCGGCGAGTGGGAATGTGTCAAATCGATTGACGAGTAAGTGCAGCCAAATAAAAGGGGGCAGTGGCTCTGTTGCAGAAGGGGAGACCACGGGAGGAGGAGGAGGAGGCAACGAAAAAGCGAAGCAGTTTGATCGCGGCAGGAAACTTTGAAGAAGCAAAAACGGACGGAAGACGATCATGGTAGTCCATCTACCTACCGAGAGGAGGCATCTATTATCTATATTGTAGTGTGTGTGTGCTTCAGGTACAATAGGTGCGAATAGGCACAATAATACCAACCAATACCAATTCTCACCTCCCAATCCGAGCCAGTATGTAGGTAGCTTTCCACCATTTCCTCCGGGTGTGAGAAGTGCTCCATCAAAGAGCGTGAAATCCATCCTCTCTGATGTCTACCGAGCTGCAATATGCAGAATGAGCTCGCAGACACGATAAAAGGAGCAAACAGGACCCGAAAGAAAAAGAACTACAAAAGAAGAAGAATGACAGTAAGGCTGAACACAAACAAGGGCAGATCTCACTTTGTTGGCACTCTTAACCTAGGAGTCAGGACACAAGTGAAAAATGAACGACCCCGGCCGTCGGAAGCCTGGGTGCCGAATCCAATAAACACCTTGGAATATGAAGCCTTCCTCCGCGTGTGTATGCATATCTACTACATCCATGATTCGAAACCACAGAACAACCGGACCGATATATGGGGGCAAAGAATGGACAGGAATGGAAATAAGTGTATATGTAGATACATGTGTATAAAAAAAGAATTGATGCTGTGCTGCTTTCACGCTGGCCGAGTGAGGTGGCCGTTTTTGCCTCCCGTTTTTCCACAAAAACCAACACGAATAAGACAAAGAAAAGGGTGTAAGACTAGATAAGACAAAGACAGAATTAAAGAGCAATAAGGCTAGCGAAGTCCAAGAACACTCATCTCCAGCGTCCATACACGCCGGATCCATACTTTGAGCTTCCCCTCGACGCCCTCAATGTCGGTCAGGTCAATGCCCTCCCACCAGCATCTCCGGGCAGGCTTTCTCCAAAACAGGAGGAGCTTCTGTGCCATGCCCACGGCGCTTGTGCCCATTTCGTTGCCCTTGATGTCGCTGCGTAGACGGGCCAGGGCCAGGCTGCAGATGACGGCCTTGTTGGGCTCTCCAGCTCGGTGGCCCCACGTGTCGTCGTGGTTGAAGCCCCTGAGGGGATGTGTCAGCATATCAGAAGGATCAACAGGGGTAACGCAGAAGTATCGTCAACGAAATAGACTGCAGACAGAGGCAAGGAAGAAGAAGGAAAGAGAATGAAACGAGAACAGAAAAGAATAGAAGAACAAGAAAAAGGGAAAACGGCCTTGGCATATGGGACAGACTCACCCTGCCGTCAGCATCTCAATAAGATGCGACTCCGTAGTCCCCGGCTCGTCACTACGTTTCAGACCAGAAAATATCCCCCCCTGCTTTTGCAGCGCCTGACCAGCGGCACGCTTTATTGCCATCATCTCTGCTTGGGTGATGTCTGCCCGTGGCGGAATGACGTAAAAGTCCAAGTCTTCTCTTAGTACGATGATGCCGGCACGTTTCGAAGAATCATCCCGCGACACGAGCGGTTCCACCGACATGGCGTCGTCATCATCTTGCGAACTGCTGGTACTGCTGAGCGAAGAATCGACAGGTATCGACTGGGCTACCTCTCTAAAGAAGTCCAGCATATATTGTAGGGACGCGGGATCGTACTACATGAGGTGCTGTTAGTGTTGGCCAGATAGATAAGGACCCTATCAATTCCTTGGATTCTGTTCATCGCAACGTACATCAACCTGCACGGCCTCGTGTTCGTTGAATCCGTTTGGATGGCCCTCGGGGAATAGGCCGTTGGGAAATAGTGACAGAAGCACGAATTCGGGTAGTGTCAGCAGTTCGTCTCGTGACAGGAGAAATCGAGTACCCCTGGCCAAGTGTCAGTTGCAATCTCCCAATCATACCAACACAAGTGCCATCGTCTACTCACCGAACGTCCATGCAAATCGTCTCGTCGGCAGCAACATCTGCGATGTAGTCCTTTTTAGTCTTCATCCAAAAATGTCATCCTCATCATCACCAACAGCATTACGCCGCTCTCTCCTTTTTTTCCATATTTCCATGTTGCATGTCATCTTACCACCAATCGCATTCATGGGCGCTCCTCCTTGCTGGACCTGAGTAATGATACTCGCGGCTCCTCCGGCGGCTGACATGATGTATGTGAATGCTGAAAGAGGACTATCGCCCTCTTCGTACGCGGGGGGCGGTTCTGCGTCGTCGTCCTTTCGACTAGACTCTGCTTTTGTATCGCGAAGGAGGGCGCTTTTGGCCTCGCCTCCAGGATCGTGGAAAGCCCCTGACGAATTCGGCTCGGGCTGCGGACTGCTGGAGTAAGCTGGTGCAGCTACGGATCCGGATGCACAAGGCTCGGCAGGTAAGGCGGTTTCGACGAGCTTTTCGGACGCTTCGCCAACAACAGAGTCGTGGAGCGGCGCAAAGAGCGAGGAAAAGGGCGGAGGACGAGAGGAAGATGGCGCCTCGGAGACGGGATAATGCGGCGGTGGCGGTCGGTCGGCTTCGTTTCCCGTCACAGCCGTGGATATATCGTCGCGTCCCTGAGTCGTGATGTCCAGATCGTGGCCGCTGTGCACGATAGTCGCGGCAATGTCCAACTTGGAGGATGACTCTGACAACCCCACAGCTGCGTCCTGTAGGCTCGACAATGCGGCGGATTGATCGCGGGTATCGGGCGTCGCGGTCTGGCGAATTGGGCAAAGATGTAAGAAGAAGAGATAAGGAGGCCAAAAATCGGAAAGCGCGTCGACCGACCCCTGTACTCTGATATAAGGGCAACAGCGAGCGACGGCAAAGCGAGTGTCTGCTTGGGGACTGGTCGTTGAGTTACTTGAACGGACGAGGGTGCGGGTTCAAGATGACATGGGATACAGATTTGCTCGGAAGCTGTGTCTGCAAGCAATTTCGACTGGAGGGATCACAGGGTTTAGGTTCGCGGCGGGAGGATTCGCAGAGCCAAGCGTCAGTAGCGTCCGGATGAGGTCGATGATGGCTGTCTGTCCGACTCTGATGGCTCTGATGGCTGTTCCTTTCCTGGGCGGGTTTGGAAGCATCAAGCAACCAATCCAAGCCGCCAGCCCAGGGGTCAGTCGAGGGGCATGCATGAGCCGATGTGATTGGACGAAGCATGACAACGGCGCCCCATGAGCAATTTGATGGCGCCACTGGGTGGCTGCCACGCGGGGTCGTTCTTTCCGTTGCTATCCGAGGCACACCGAGACACCACCATCCACGACACACGACCGGCAATGATCAGACACCAGACTCGGCCAGATACAACCCAATTCGACAGGACTGCATGACGGGATGGGCACTCAAATTCTTAAAGGACATCATGCACTTACATAGCTGACGCTCTTGAGTGTCATTCGTGGCTTCAATCTCACCCACCCGAGCCAATAAATCAATGGCATAATGATCCTGAGAACGGCCTTTCAGAGACTATTATCCCGAAAGCCCGGCACATCTGTATAAATATGGCCAGGCGCCGTTGCTCCTGGTGTTATTTTCTTGAACCTTGATCTTTCAACTCATCGACACCGACACTCATTCGCACATATGGTGGTTGACTGACACTCATTGACACTCATTGACACTCATTCAACAACCTCCCAAGCAACTGACTCCCAGAGTGACGCTTCTCGGCAGGCAACAAATAGGAAACGCCTAGATACTGGCGCCAAACAAAGTAGTGGATGACGTGAAATCTGTGAGTTTAATCTAGTTGATGCCAGACTAAGTATGAGGCAGCTAGCTAAGACTATTACAGTACATCAGGGCTTTGTCTTCCTTTGCAGAACCTCTGACCTCGAATCCTTTCTTTTACTCTTCGGTCTCTTGGTACTTGTCCATCGAGTACGACAACGGCAGCCGTCCGAGTTGGCAGGGCTAGTATTCAAAACAGACAAAGAACCCCTAAATTTGTGGGTAACATCGCTATTCTTTCCCTCGGCTTGGGTCATGAACTCTGCGCATTACAAAAGCTAATAGATCCCCTGCATGGTTAGGAACAATTCGAGAAAAGAACCCGTCAGCCGGAAAACTTTCTGACAAACCGCCGTAAACTCGACGGGCGGGGCCCTCGTGAATTCGTCTTCTGAACAACAAGGTGGTATGCCTGCAGAGCATTCACCTTGAACGAATGTTGGCCCCCCCACAGTATTAAGCGGAACACGCGATACGTTTCCTCTCCCCAACCGGCAATGATGGCCTCCTTTGCTTCATCCAGCCGTCGCGCCCACTCTAGCATCGTGAGATGGTAATCCTTCGTCTCCCCTTCGATACTCAGCAGTTCGAAGCCGTGGTACAGCAGCTCCGCTACTACATCCTGCACTGTCATATATGTGTGCGTTCCGCGCCAGATGTAATCGCGGGCAAAGGCGCTCACGTCGTACTTCTCCACGGCTGCCGACCCATCGAGATAGAGCCTTCCGCCTGGTTTCAGAAGGTCCCAGGCTTTGCGGGCAAACCTTCTGTAATCCGGCATGTGCTCTATCGACCCGAGTGACACGGCATGGTCATACAACTCAGCAGGGTCATGGTCGAAGAAATCCTCGAGACGTACTTCCGCAAGTAAATCGTTCTCTATAATGAGGTTTCGAATGTAGTCGGCGCCGTTTTCTGCAAGTGTAATGGTGGTCACACGAACGCCTCGCGAGGCACAGTACTGAGCAACACCGCCCCAACCTCCGCCTATATCCAGGATGTGCATCCCCTCTTGGAGCCCTAGTTGTGAAAAGATGGCCTCCATTTTATTCTCCGCCGCATCCTCCAGGCTATCTATGGGGGACTTGAACAGTGCGTGGGAGTAGAGCCGATACCGCTTGTCGAGGAAGCTGAGGAAGAAGGTGTCATCACGGCCGTAATGAGAGCGGATAAGTCGGAAATTTGCCCGCCTTGTAGTCCACAGGTTGTCCCAAACAAACCGCAGCTTTTGGCGCAACGGCACCTTGTCGCGCAGTTTGTTTCGGGCGTCAAACAGTGTGCCCAGATCACCTTCGATGTCGATGTCGCCGTTGAGAAACGCCCGTCCCACGCTCATTTCAGTCATGGGGGTTCGCAACGCCCTTTTTGACCGGAAAATGACACGGAACGCTGGATCGCCACTACCGGTCGGGAATATGGTCCCGTCCGGGAGCTCAACTACGCCGGGCACGTCTAGAAGGAAGAGCATCCTCCCTAGACCGCTGCGTGGTACGCTCATGGCTGCAGTTTCTCGAGGGATCTGCGTGTACTGCTGACTTGCTGTGGAGGTGCAGCAATGCTGCGGCTGCTGGACTTGCTCTGGATGTGCGGGAGTTTGTTGGAGGTGCTGTAGTGTCGAGGTGGTCGAGTAGGAGCAGCACTTGGCCCGGCTGTACTGAACTCGGCCTAATGTTGATGCTGTTGGAAGGCGCTGAAGGGCTGATATGGTGTAGTGCCGGATGCCACTGCAGACGCTGGAGGTGACGCAGGATCTGGATCTGGTAGCAGAGCAAGCTCCCTAGCTATCTGCTAGGCTTGTGAGGGCGACTTTGAGGCAGAGTGATGCGGGAAAGTGGTGGAAGAAAGATTGTCTCCAAACGCCAGGCCCCCGCGTGGACGATTTGGAAGACAAAGTGAGATGTATGTCAGAGGTGAAATGAGAAGAATTATGAGAACAACAAATCGCCAGGCCCCCGCGTGGACGATTCGTTGGAGGTAGTACACAAGAAGCTGTGTTGATAGTGAACCTATGGAACTCGGCTCGGTTCCTATTGTCTGATGTAGGCGAGACCATGTTCTTATCCTTTTCATCTTGGTGCCGTGTCTGATGTAGATAAGTGTCATATTGTTGACTCCATCTGCCCACCAACACAACACAGCGGAGCGCACATCAAGTTGTGCTGCCGGCCGTGTAGGAGTCTCACAAGTCACAACTCGACCGGTCAGTAACGCCAGCAGGCCAACAGGAATAGCTGGCTGCTGCTCTTTGTGGTTGTGGGCTGCATCGAGAGGCTGAATGCACTCCGCTGCATGTAGCAGTTGAACACGTCATGGCTTGGGTATTCCGTGGGTCAGATGACTCTGGAGTCGGGCTGTACGTGTGTCTCTGTGCAACCAGATGGACAGCTGGCGACGGGTTGACGACGACAGTAGATAAAAGTCGTGTTTATGTACTTCCTACTGAGTACCTAGATATGTGGTATACTGTTACATTCTCGGAGACTACTCCGCCGTCACCAAGGATGGACGCAATTCATCCGATCGAGCTTCCCGTTCTTGCCCACCCATGCGTCGGGGCTGTGTATCTCTCAAATACGGAGTACATGTTCCTTTTCAAATCCCGTACATAGGTACCTTATATCAAGATAAAGCAGGACGACTTCAAAGCCCCACACGACAACGTTGTGTGTGTGGCATCATGCATCCTGATTCCTGTGATTTCCGTACCCCAACGCCCCATTAAGTAGGTAGGTAGGCATCTCCAAGACTCCAACGCGATCAGCACCGTGTAAGTGTTACATCATCATGCCATCAGTAATCTCACACCTGCCGCCTTTCGGCCAGCCCGCAAAGTAATCAAGCATAATCATGTCCTCTTGCGTCGTATTACAGGACAGGACAGCACGCGGACAGTGTCGGAAAAACCGAGACGTGGCATGCAGAAGTTCCAGCCGCGCTAGATTCTGTCCAAGACAGGCTGCCAATGTGAGAAGAAGAGAAGAAAGAAAAAAGCATTCGTCAGTGAGATGTTCTGTTTTGCGCTCTACCTAGTACCGTACGGCGTAACTTACTGCGTGCGGTTCCGCCAAAGGGCATGAAAGCGGCGTTCATATCAGGTGTAGGATTCGTCCATCGACGAGGCTCAAATCTGTTGGATGGCATTGTGAGCGATGGAGAGAACTGCAGGAGTAGAACAACAACAACAACAACCACCAACAACAAGTGGGTGGCCCAACAAAAGAAGAGAGGGAGGCGACAATTTTGGGATAGATAGTAGGTACTCACCGCTCTGGATTATCCCATATCGCCGGATCCCGATGTAGTGTATACGCTTGCGCTCCAACGGTGATACCCGCCGGCATCACATATCCCCCAAGAAGGGCCCCCTCCGGAGGAACCTCTCTCCTCAAAGTAGCCGGAACGGGCGGATACAAACGCAGCGTCTCCTGAATGACCCCATGCAGGAACGGCAGCTGTTCCAACTCATCCCAACTGGCGTCGTCGGAACAAGAGGCCAGCTCATGCACGAGGTCTTCTTTGATGGCGTCTTCCTGCAGCACGGCGTATACTAGGTACGTCAACGCCGTGGTAGTGGTGTCCACGCCCGCGAAGATGAGATTGATGCTCTCCAGGGCGATGACCGTGTCGGAGAGGGGCTGTTCCTGCGTATCTTCCTGGGGGCCGGGCAGCATCTCTGAGAAGAGCGTCTTGATGCCCCTCTGCGATGAAGCCCTGGCGTTGCGAACCGCGATGGAGCCATACTCTTGGATGCGTCCGAAGATGACTGTTGGTCTTTCTAGTAGCCCTGGGAGGGGAAGTCTTTTCACGAGAGGCCATAGCCATGGTACTTCGAGCTGTAGTGTGCTCAGAAAGGGCATGGCCTCGAGATCTGTGATGAGAGTCGGTCTCTGTAGACAGCAAGGATTTCGGGATAAGAGAGCGGGAATCAGCGACGAGTTACATATGACTGCTCTGGCTACAGTAACCTTGAACCTTGAACCATTTCTCCATGTTGATTTACGGGGGTTGTTCATGAATCATGCTCGTCTTGCTTATGCTCACCTGTTCTGTTTCGATAATGCGGTACGACTCCCCGAAAGCCAGCGACGTCAACACATCTGCCGCCATCATGGACCACCATTTCGCCACATCTGCTGTTCCCTTGGCGGAGATATCTTTCTTGATCTTCTGAACGGTTAGGTTCGCGAGGCGCGCTACCACGGGCTCCCACTGCTGGACAGCCGCGCGTGTGGCAGACCGCTGGAATAGCTTCCTCCTCGCGGAGGCCTTGCGGGAGTCCTGGATTGCGAATACGGTGCACTGGTCGTCGGGGGGCTGCTTCGTGATCTTCTTGTACCAAGCGGCCTTTCGGAACGGGGTGCCGATCCTGTGAATCTGTCGCACGGAGTCCAAGTCTGAGATGGAGACTTCTCGGGGCGCGACTCGCACGAAGGGGCCTATTTTGGAAGTTAGTTCCACAACGTTTTCCTAGGCTTTTCTTTTGAGTTGGGTAGAGTTGTGAAGTATGTATATATATAGGGAACATGGAGGCACGTGAGCACATCGGAGACGTTGGGAATAACACGAGGACTCAGGAGAGAACCGAGCTATTATTTACCGTACCGTACTGTTGGTGTAGTGAATGTATGTATCTAGTTCTCTGGCCTCGCAGCGTGTTGATCTTGAGCATTAGGCTGGTGAAACGCGAGATAATAGGCCCAGGGATTCGGACAAGCTGCGCATCGAATGCCACACGAATCGTCTGTCTATTGTGTAAGTCTTCTGGCCGCCTGGCGCGTCTGGATTTTCCTGTGAAGTCGTCTTCTGAAGTTATGAGCAGGGCTAAGAGCTTACCCGGATGCCTTGATTGATGAGCAGGCAGAGCCCCAAGGCTACGATGCCGGACACGAGAGTGCCCACAGTCCACATGTTTATTCTGCCTCTTCGAAATGAATCGGATTCTCTCTTCAAAAGATACTGACTTCTTTCTCTTCAAAGTAGGAGACTAGTGTGCCGAATCAGAATGGCCTCCTTCCTGCGATTCAGTTTAAATTCTAATGTGTAGAGTGCGGGGAAGATGGACGTGCTGGTTTGTATAATAGATGCTCTATTGGCAGGGACAAGCCTTTTTCACTGGTTCAGTGTTGTATCCTTGATTCCTTGAAGGAGCTTACGTCTGTATCCTGATTCCTTCGTTTCTGTCTTTTTCTAAACGACCCGTTGGCTTTTCTTCTACCACCAATAAGGCAGAGATGCTATCGGAGAGTGTGTTAGGAGGCTCTGCTGTGAGACTGGGGGCCGAGTAAGCTTCAGCCAACCGCCGACCGGTACTCTTTTGTGCAACAGAATCGGACGATGTCATGGCTACACAGGATATGCATGGAAGGAACCTCACGACGACATCTCGCCTTTCATTCAGTCTCGGTGAGCTGTATTCTCAGAAATTTGGACACCAACTTGAGGGTTTACTCGGGAAATGGTGACGTGAAAAGATATAACTTGCAATGACAGACCATGTTCTTCACTGCCGTATCATCGTCTCAGCACATGTTCTGCCCATCGATTTTCATTTTTTTCGATTACCTGGAAAAGTATAGGACTTGAATAGAGGCAGAGACACCAATACATAAAAACGAGAGCCTGGCAAATGTCACCGAAAGATTTGCTCGTCAATTTCACGTCCACGAAGCCTCCCGTCGGCCACGGTCTGCATGCCTAGTGGAAGCATGTACAGTACCTGCGGACATGATGACTGATTGTAGGCTGTAGCCAATGCTCGGGGGCAAATTGGCCTTTGTGAAGCTTTCACAAGACGAAATGAAGCAACTTGTTGAAGGAAAGATGTCAGGTGGCATTGATTACGACTGTTGACAACGTCAAGGACCGCAACAGCTCGTTCCGGAAGCCCCTGAAGGCCAAGACGGATCGGCAACGTCAAATTCGCTTGGGCTCTAGGCTCTAGCACCTCGAGTTGCGTTGGGAACAGAACAAGCTGCTAGGTACAGTGTGTATTCTGTTTGTTGGTGCTAGTAGGAACAGAGCTCTCACAACGTGGCCAAAGAGATTTTTATTATGTAGATGGTCGGTTCCTTCTTGGTAATTAACGTTAATTTGGCGGACGGTTGGCGGAACGCTTGGATCGCGTGGCAACGAGGAACCTTGAAGTCCTTGATGATGACAGAAAACCCAACTTAAAAACAAGGCTCGGCGAGGCTAAGAAGGCGGGCCTTTACTTACGGCCGTCGGCCTTGGCTGTTGAATTCCCGCGTGCTTTCCTGATTGGCTCATCGGTGCGAAGTGCTCAGGTCTTGTCAGGATTGGCATCGGACTAGATCTGGGCCCATCAACGACTCTGCGTTCATTGGGGAATGGCATTTGACGACGGCGCGGCCTGAACCTTTTCCCCCTTGGCTGTGGAGTAATTCGGGCGAGGGAGGAAGCCAGGGAACGGGGAACCACAGAGGCTAGAGCTGGAGTAGTCTGGAGATCAACAGAGAATGGAGAAACGCACCGGAGAATGGCTGGGATGTAATTGACCTACATATGTGAGGTGAGATAGGGAATTGGATGGGGAATGGAGGGCGAAGGGATGGGGAAGTATGTAAATAAAACTTTAACACGGAGTACGTACAGATCTCGAGGTACATACATACATAGAGAACAAATAAGTCAAGCAATCGTTGGAAATCATTATTCAATAAACAATGAACAAAGGGCCTGCCCTGTGACCCCAATGCAGACGCCAAAACTCGTCGGTCATTGATGACTTTGCGTTTTCTCTTGTCTTGTGACTCTTGTCCCGTCCAATGCACGATCCCACACCTCCCCGGCCATGGTCAAGGTCGGCCCTCCAGCAGCGCATATCGCGGCGTCATATCCGGCTGGCCCTTCTGGGCATCTTCTTCTCTCTCAGCCTGGTCGTCTATCTCGGCGCTTTACCCTCTCGTGCGCCTCGGACTTGGACCATTGAGACCATTGTCCACGATCACGACACATCGGACCTACGTCGCCCGCCGCAGACGCTGCTTCCCTTTCCCGACTCGCCTCTGCAGCCCCATCGGCCGAAGACGTATCATGAATCGGACTCTTCTCCGCGACCATGGCTGGCTGCCGTCATCTGCGCCGCCCAGGACGTCGAGCGAAGAATGCTGATCCGGTCGACCTGGATGCGCCTCTTCCGACACGTACCCTTTGTGCCGCGCTTCGTCGTGTCAAACCCGGGGCCGGCCTGGATGGAGACGGTTCGCTACGAGAATCGGACCTTTGGCGACATGATTGTACTGGATCACCTAGTCGAGGACGACGTGACCGCCAATACCGTCAAGACGCTCGAGTTCTACCAGTGGCTGCTGCGCAGTGGCCAGCGATACGAGTTTGTCACGAAGCTCGACACCGATCTGTGGCTCAATGCGCCTGCGTTCTGGCAGCGATATCTACTCCCCCGGCTATCCTCCTCCTCCTCCTCCTCCTCCAACAACAACAGCAGCAGCAGTAGTGACAGCGACAGCGACAGCTCGACCTATGCCGTCTCCGTGAACCGCACCGTCATCGGGCAGCTGTACTTCTCCGACAGCGGCTACAACACCTTTGCCCACGGATCCATGTACACCATGACCTGGGACATGATCCAGCTTCTCGTCACGCTACAGGGCCGCTACCAGGTCGTCACCGGCGAAGACGCCGCCGTCGGCATCCTCATGCACAAGGCCAACGAGCGGGCCCATTTCGTGAACCTCAGCGGCCAAGAGAAATTCGACTACGATGACACCGATGCGCGCGGCGATGGAACCGCCTACGCCCGGACGGATACACACCCATACGCCCAGTCGCATGCGCTGCACGGCCAACACGCCATTGCTATTCACCAGCTCAAGGATAAGGCGCTGTGGATGAAGGTGGCCGGGTGCTTCACCGAGAGGGGCGTCAAGCCTGCACCGCCTACGGCAGAGGTTGAGCCCGCGCCGCCGTTCCATGTCCGGTGGACTGACTTTTTGCATTCGTGGGGGCTTTCTGATGCGTACCGGCCCATGTTTGATGCTATACCCAAGGAATTGCTGCGTTATGAGCATGGGGATCTGATTTGTGATGATATATGGAATTTGGGGCCGTCGGCGCGCGGGTATCCCTAGGGGTTTTTTTTTTTTTTTTTTTGGAGGGGCGTATTTTCGAAATTTGGAGTGGTGTTGAAATAGAGGAAAGGACGTGATTGACTAATAAGGGAAAGGGAAGGGAATAGACAAACAGTGCTGCAAGGATATGTTGGTTGCATGCCACCAAGAGAGGGAAGGAGTTTCTATGGGTATGCTGGGCTCTCCACGATGGCATGTGTGATTCTCACTGCAGACACGGCATGCGATCAGGTTAAAGAGGGGGATTGGGTTGGAAACGGGGGTTTACGGCGTTCTGGACTAGATATATATGACTCGTCTCTTGTTTCTTCTTTATTCATCGGCTTCTCCTTCATTGTTGTATTCTAGGCAAACGGCAAAATAAGGCGCCCTATGGGATGCAGATGATACATGAGCTTTTGTGTAGCTGAGACCATCCATCAACTAATGGCGCTTCTGCATTAATGAGCCTTCTTGTTGCGAGTGGCCTTTGCAACGCGGTCGACAAAATCGTTACCATACGACAACAGTTTCGATCGGGCAAACTTTAACTCATACAGTCGTCTCTTGTTCGAGACAATGATGCGAACGATGATAGCCAAATGTTTACAACATGTACAATTCTCTAATTGTCTACTGACAACAAATGGACATCGCAAACGAGGAAGCAGGATTGGGCGTTGCGTTTCCTCATAGAGTCTAGACGCCTCCAAAGAAATAAGTCCGTTCAGCAACTGCTGCCTCATAGCACTAGGCTAGGGCCCGGTCACTCGGGCTTGCGTCCGTATATAACATGCACGATCATATAGCTGTGAACCTTGGGATTTCGGATCGCCTTCCGCAGAAATGCGAGCCACACTTGGTACTCGTCTGCTGGTCTTTGAAGGGTTTGCCAAGGCATCTGGGTATAACCTAACGATCAGAGGTGAGAATTGTTGCCTATCTCAACGCACTTGAAACGGAACGAAAAGAGGGTGCCTTACCTTGAAGATCGTTCTCCATCGCCGCTCCGAGAAAGCGCCCGACTTCGGCGAGTCTAGGATCCTTTGCCCAGGAACCAATAGGAACCTACTGACGAGTTATTCTCCTTCGGTCTTCCGAACGTTATGGGTAAAAGAACATACTTTATATCGAATTACCTGCTTCTCGACGAAGCCAGCCTCATCAAATGCTCGTCGCTGTATCTCTTGCAAGAAGAAGGGACGGTTCAAGATTTTGCCGGCCTCTCGGTATAGCTCTCCGAATGAGGCAAGAACCGGTTCCAGCTCGGCAGTGCTGTCATCGCTGCAAAACTCCGGATCAATTTCAACGGACTCTACCCATCCTCCGGGCGCGCAACATCTGAAGGCTTGTTTGAATAGGCCCGTCCAGTCTTGAATACCACCAACGATATATCGAATATGGATAAAGTCAAAAAAGTTATCGTTCCAAGTCCACTCCAGCGTGGCGTCGTCTATTTCGAAGCGGACGTTTGGTGGAATCCACTGCGGTTGGCACGGGGAGAGGTCTGTACCAATGACTGATGTGTTTGGAAACTGGTCGGCAAATTCACTGTTCGACTTTGTGAGCATACCGACATGTTGTATCGGTCTCCTCTAGGACGTACATGGCCCAGATACCTTGAGTTGGTCAGTAACGGTCTGGTGTAGAGTCTAGACGAACCTGGGTAATGGGTCACTACCTACCGGTTCCCGTACCAATGTCAAGCACCCGCTAAAAGCATTCGCTCATTTTAGTGATGGTTAAAATGACATTCAATCCGTCCGAAAGCGCCTAGCATAGTGATTTCTCTTACATGGAGCTTATGTTTCTCGAGCGGTGCCAGGAACAACTGGTCGTCAAAAAGGATCGTCAAATAATGGTGGCTAGCTATCACATGAGCATGCGATTCCGTGGATAACGCAGAATAGTGGTTGTTACCTCAGCTCGACTGATTCTAGCTGCTGGTCGTCATTAGGAAGAAAATAGTTGGTCGCGAATCTATCGCTATGGTAGGTGCGGCCATGGCTGCGACGGTACTCGAGGATACTGGATGCAATGGAGGCGGTGGAAGTTTGACTAACGGGGTGTCAGAAACGTGAAACTGCCTTTGAATTGTGAGGGGCGCAAACTCTTCAGAGAAAACAGAATCGGCATCACTGAGTCCATCGGCCTAAGTTGCACATTAGCCTCCATTTTGATGCACTGCGTGGCGACCCAGGCTTACGGGAGCGTCCTCTGCAGCGACCAGGACGTCCTCGGTGTGTGGTGAACTCTGCTCGTTTGTGCGTACTGTAGACATAATGAAAGATACCTTTCGAAAGAAACGTGCGGGAACAGAGCCAGGTCGAGCCGGACATTGGCGAATAAATACCACCTGGGTAGGTACCTCTAATAACCATATTGAGTGGAGATTGAAGCCAAGACGTCATCTCACCATGCCTACCTGTTGGAGACAGGATGATCAGTGACTCTGTTCAGTTGAAGACGAGCAGTAAGAGAGCGGTATCTTGCCGTGCCGCGCCACCTATAAGCCAACGGCAGGAAGACTGTGTTTTAGGCATCGCGATCATATTCGTCAAAAGATGCGCCCCCCGCAACACAGAAATATCGTAAAATAAAGTTCTAGCTTGGCCTAGGACACAACCGTCGAGTAGAGAAGCTGAACTCGTGGGATGTTAGACAGCCCAGCACACATGTAGACGTCGGTGTAGCCTTCGACCTTCCCGACCCTATGCATCTTCTTCTACAATAAGCGGCCACATCATGATGGCTCTTAGATATGAAGAGCGTTCTGAAACCTCCGCTCGAAAACTTGGTGGATTTTTCTGTCGCCATCTTGTGCGATTTAGCGCCATACATCGACTCATGGTGCTGGGCATCGAAAGCCTCCTATTTTCTAGATTTGGTACTACCGCAGCATAATCATTCCCATGTGGGACATCAAAATCCATGAGAGGCAAAATGACTTTCTGGAGCACTATACGTGCATAAAGCCATGTTCGAATGGCCTTGCACGCCTGAGCTGCTAATAGGGCATGCCAGGGAGTTGCCGATTCTACACAAGACACGTTGTACAGGGGTACACATGTAATTCGAAGTATGAACGCGGCACCACAATCGCGACGTTGGAATACAATAGTTTGCGTCTTCGCCCACAGCATGCCTAGCTCGCGGCACGTCGTCCAGGTACAGCAGAACCTCGTCATACAATCCTCACAAGCCATCCTTGTCTACAAGCACAACGGCAAGACCTGGAGACTGGCATGAACTCCAATGGTTTGATAATTACAATGGTTCAAATAAGCCTTGAAAGGAGGTCCTACTCCTCATTGACAATTTTTCAATAACCATCGTCCCAAGACTCAAGAGGATTCTGGCCAGATTCGAATTCTTCCAGCATGTAGTACAGCCACTTCTTTTTTGCACTCGATTTTGAAGGCCTGAACAATGGCCTGAAAAATTGTCCATGAGGAGAAGGGCTTTCTTCCCAGGCTGATTTGAGCCATGTAGTTATCAAATCGTTGATGATTCTGGCATGGAGGATGACAAGACAAGCACGTTGACATTTTCTCAACATTTCACCGACGCCAACACGTCCCCGTATCAATACCATATTCCAACAGAGATCTTGCACCATACATTGAAGGATAACACATATTCACATGGGGTATTCAAGGAAGATCCGTTTTATTGATACGGGGACGTGTTGGCGTCGGTGAAATGTTGAGTAAAGGTCAACGCAACGTGCTTGTCTTGTCATCCTCCATGTCAGAATCGTCAATATTAGCGACGATCCAGGCCTGAGGGGCAGGGCCAGTACCGTCACTATCGTCTTCCTCGCTGTCGCTTTCTTCAGGCCAACCTTCGTAAACTTGTAAAAACGCCGAGTACCTGTTGTCGTTTGGCGTCACTTTCAGCTTTTTCGAGTTCCACCACTTGTCTTTTGCCTTTTGTTGGTCCTTCTCGGAGTGATTGGTGGACCAACATCCTGGCTTTTTGCACACATAACACTTGCCGGATTTCGAACTAGATTTTTTTTGACGTCCATAATTGGATCATCCATGATCACGTCGTCCATATTTCCGATCTGTAAAAAGTGCTTCATTGCCATCTTTGTCGTTGGCTTTCGTCACAAATTGCATGGAGGCTTTCTTCTTATCGCGAAAAGTGTAAGGGTTCGTCACGGATATTGGATGTATGCGCGAGAGGAAATGGTTATCAATAAAACTAAGGAAGAAAGAAAGAGAAAGGACAAGAATGCCCTCCTAGCTGTTTAAGTACCTCCAACGCCAGTGGGGGAGGCTCAAGTAATCATCCCAGACTTGCCGCTTATCTATCCACGATTAGTCATAGACTAATCCATAACAAAAAGCCCCCCTTAAATCCCCAACAACTTCCTCGAATGTCGGTTTGTTGTTTTGAATTGTCTGTTCAGCTTGGTTAATCCTTCAACAGCATCCAACAATATCTCTCGTAGTTCTGAATCCTTTGTGCTCGGGTGACTGATTGCTGAATGGAGTAATCGTAACTGTTCGATGAGTTACTCCAGGCAATCACTCATCGTTTTATCAGGATTCTCCTTCATGATTTTCGCAAGTGTCAACTTTCGATATTCCCTTCGATAATACTGTCGGTTCGTGCCTTCAAATTGCTGTCTCAATGCCTCCACTTTTCCTTCAAATGCGTATCCCTTTCCTTAAATCTCGTCGAGGTAGTACTCATTTGCTGGTCCGGTAAGCATTGCCGGAAAAATTCTTGCCCAAATTTCTTCGGGAGTTCCTCCCGATCGACACAACGCCTGGAAAGCTTTGACTCTCAATGCCAAGAAGTTATATTTCTTCCCAGAATATTTCTTCTCAGTAGTAAGCGATCTCTTGACTTATGGAATTATACGCCGAAATTCAGAAGTAGCGCCTTAGCCTAGGGAATCCGTCTGTGTCTTCGGACTCAATGCTCGTCATGTCGTCATGGTGCGTAGTGTGAATATGTGAAATCGGCGGAAGTACCTAAGCTTATCTCGATGGACAGTGGACCCCTCCAAAAA
The DNA here is from genome assembly GCA_018360325.1 of Claviceps aff. humidiphila group G2b. Classification (NCBI taxonomy): domain Eukaryota; kingdom Fungi; phylum Ascomycota; class Sordariomycetes; order Hypocreales; family Clavicipitaceae; genus Claviceps; species Claviceps aff. humidiphila group G2b. Next base: position 1,478 of record SRQG01000217.1, on the reverse strand, counting down.
CACCCTCGCGAAAATTCTGAGTAGTGACCACGAAGAGCTTGAGTTCTACAGAGCGACCGACTCAAAGCTTGCACTGAGACATCACCGAATCACGACGTTCAAACACGCAAACTTGGAGTCTATCATGAAGCCACAAGACAGCCAGGAAGAAGCGGCAGCGCAAGGCTGCACTGCGTCGGTGTTATTTCTATCTCAAGTTGATGTTGCTGGAGGTATAGAAAATTTGTCAACGCCGCTAAGCCGCCTTGTTAGTACAATGTCAAGTTGAGATAGAAATAACACCGACGCAGTGCAGCCTACCTTGCGCTGCCGCTTCTTCCTGGCTGTCTTGTGGCTTCATGATAGACTTCAAGTTTGCGTGTTTAAACGTCGTGATTCAATGGTGTCTCAGTGCAAGCTTTGAGTCGGTCGCTCTGAATGTCGTTCGCGCCATAATAACGGCCGAAATATCACACTATTCACGTCCCAAATGCACTGGTTGACGCGAAATTTACTATCGAGTGTTCTCGAAAATCGTGTTGTTTTGGGGGGAAAGTGAGGGGAAACGCGACGGAGCGGGTCGGGGGACCGTTCTCGATTTGGGGCCCAGTACTGGTGGGGGATTTAATTTCATCCGGTGGGAGAAAACAGTGAGTATCAGGGAGGGTGGAGAAGGACAGTCTGCGTCTTTGTGAAGAGAAATGAGTCGTAAAGGATGGGGTAGGGAACTTTGTCGCGGGTCTGGAGGATAACACAACCTCCACCATAAGCACTGGCATCTGAATAGAGCTCGACGAGTAGATCAAAAAGAAATCCGTGCATCGCCACCGTGGTCGCCGCTTTCTCTCTCAACACCGAAAAGGACAAAGCTTCAGAATCTCCCCACTGCCAACTCACGTCTCCCGTCAAGCGACTAAGGGGCCTCGAGATCTCGGCACAATTCTTCACCCAACGACGACACGGGCCTATAGCACCCAGAAAGGATCGAACAGCCGACTGGTTTGTCGGTACCGGCCATTCTTTCAACTTCGCAGCCCGATCAGGTTTGATAAACATCGACCCACCAACTTCGTGAACCCATCCGATAGCAGTGATTGAAGGCATCCCCAGAGACACCTTTTTGAAGCTGAGCTTCATCAAGGTCCACAAGAGACGAGGGAGCAAATGGTCTTTGACGAACGACCACTGCTCACCAAATGAAGTGTGTTTCACAAATATATCAATCATATAACTTGTGATGGCACTCAAGTCGCCAACACTCTTCGGAGCAATGAGAGAGAGTTCAAGGAAGGGAGAGGGTCCGGGGCCTAGAGCAATCCTCATCACCTCGGTCATGGTGAATCCAGCAGACTGTGAGCCCTGACTCCTGAGGCATGCGAGTGGGCTGAAGTTGACTAAAACCGGGAACGTTGAATGCAAAGACTTGACGGAAATCGGGGGCAACAGGAATAGTCCAATAGGCGTGCTTGAGATCAAACGCACAGAAGGTCGCGATCCGG